>KK115446.1:136200-227181 GCA_000611955.2 Stegodyphus mimosarum
AATTTGTTAGGAATTTCTCTCCTCAAAGGTAATCGTACTGATGGAATAGAGCCTTTCGTACTTTCTTTTAATTCAAGTAATTTAACCTATTGTTCAGCCATCAAACTGTTGATGAAACATTTTGTCTGTATAGATCACAGTTAAACTGTATGTACCGTTTATCTATAAATCAACGTTAAACTGCAATTGTTTTCAATCTGAACAGGTTAGGCAGGGAAGTATTTAAAAACTTAATGTTTTTATGCAGCCTGTTCAGATTCACATCGTTTTCTTTGCCTGTCTCTCTCTCTCGCGCGCGTTCCCCCTTTTTTTTGAAGGGGGATGCTTAATTAGTGAATACGTTTGCATTTGTTTAATAAGCAAACTTGTTACATAGCTTTATTTTATGTAAGTTGTGTATATTCATCTGCATAATAATATCTAGAAGATGTATTTTGTATGCTTACTGTCTCTTCATAACCTTGTGAAATGTTTAGTAGGTTGTACCTAGAAGATAAAAGATAACATAGAGACATTTTGAGCGTAATTCGCTGCTTACTATTGAATTTTACTGGGCCTGAGAAAAAACGAAACTCAATAGTTTTACTTATATTGGTGATAACATATATCAAGATTATTTATAGCTGAAGTATGGAAAGCTTCGTTGCGTCTTCTTATCTGTTCTTTCCAGAACTCCCGGTTTCACAACTTTGCCTGCTGGGATTTGAAGCTTAGGAGATGGCAAAGAAGCAAAAGAGTAATTATCATGAGAAGAAATTAAGCCACTAAGTAACATATTCGCAAATTCTTTCAGAGTCGGGCTAGAAATGTTAGATTAGTTTTAAAAAAGCATGTAAAATATTTTGCAAATAACTTCAGCGAAACATTTTTTATTCTAGTTTCCTGAAGGATGGACATGCCAGAAAACATTTCTTTAAGATCTTTTGTTTACTATGTGTGCTTTGCATTAAATTATTTAACTTCGAAGTATATTTAATATATTCTTTAACATTTTGATGTGTGCCCTATTTCAAGCAGGATTTGGTTTAAAATATTGGAAATCCTTACAGAAACATCTCGAATATTCAAATAAATTTCTAGAATATTCTGAATGGAGGATAAGGATTTAGGGATTTTTATTTTCATTTAAATATAATCTCGTAAATGCACTGATGCTGTTTCCAGTAAAAAGAAACGAGCATTTGATAAAATCATCCCCCCTCTGCCAATACTGTCGGATAAGAGGAGAAGACGTTGCACATGCAGAAACCTTGTTTCCAGTTGAAAATCTGGATGGATTGCTTTTTAAAAATGTACGCTTTCTTTAAAAAAGTATTTATTATAATGCTGTCGTGAAAATTTCATTTTAGGAAACCTGTGGTTTTGGTTCCATTTACATTCATTGCGATAAAAATTAGCGCACCAAGAAATAATTGTAGGATCGTGAGGAAACTTGGTAGGAAGGTGCATGTCGGGTAGATATGCAAATGATTAGAAATGCAGCGTGATAGCGCATTGCGTAATTCCACTAGAGGGCGTTGAACTTCGTTCTTCTTGGAGTATGAAACAGGTAAGCAGAGCTTGTTTGAGTGTACTTAATCTTTTGTTAAGAAAACGCTGAGGTAGACATGCCGTTATGCCGCCATCGAAGTCAATATCAGTAGATGTCAGAATTCGAGAGGGGAAGAATCATCGGGATGACGGAAGCTGGGTGCTCAGCTCGGCGAGTAACTCGTCAGGAGGCCTTTCTGATTTTACTGTGAGGTGGTCAGTTGACAGAAAAGACGTCATTTACACAACGACCAGGCTCAGGACGCCCTCGGTAGACCAGTCGTCGAGAAGACCGTCACATTATACAACACGCACGCGTACAGCCAAGTGCCTAATTGCCCGCTATCCAGACACAGGCAGCAGCTTCATTACGGGCCCTTGTGTCCCGAACCACCGCAAGGCGCCTGGTTGAAGGACATCTGGTATCGCGGCGCCCATTACGTGTGCCGCTAACGACATCCATCCATCCATCCACCCACCCGCCGACGCCTCCGTTTGAAGTGGTGTCGCGCACGATAGGATTGGACTTTAACGGAATGGAACCAGGTCGTCTTCAGCGATGAATCTAGATTCAATTTGACCATTGATGACAATCGTGTTCGTGTGTGGAGGCCCTGCGGTGAACGCCTCAATCCTGTCTTCGCTTTTCAGCGACACACCGTTTCCACATTTGGTGTGATGGCATGGGGGTGCCATTGCTTACTATACATGGTCAGCCCTAATATTGATCCACGGCACAATGACAGGCCAGCGGTATGTCCATGACATCCTTCAGCCACATGTGTTGCCACTCATGACAGAGATCCCAGGAGCCGGTTTTCAACAAGACAACGCTCGTCCACACACAGCACGAATCTCACAAAACTGCCTCTGCCACATTAACATCCTTACCTTTCCTCTGAGTCTGCTCGATCCCCAGATCGAGCATATGTGGGATCACTTGAGACGGCAAGTTGGACAGCCTACGAGATTGGGTGAACTAGAGGCGCATTTACAGCAACTGTGGAACGAGATGTCGCAGGACACCATACGGAACTAGTATGCCTCAATGCCCGCTCGTATCGCATCGTGCATTCGCGCTAGAGGTGGTCCAACAGAGTACTAAAACTTCCGTTCATGTGTACTTCTTTTGCAATAAATAATCCCTTTTTCTTTGATTTTCTAATCATTTACTTATATCAAAGTAATGCTTACATATGTAAAATTTTGTTTCATTCTGACAAATCTTTCTTGGTGCGCAAATTTTTATGGCAGTGCGTGTGTATGACAAGCTTTACGAAGGAACTTCACTAACAATATGCTATAGAGACGCTTTTGTCACTGATCTGGTAAAATGCCGTTTGCAGTTTTAGCATTTACGACATAGTATTGCGTTTATTATTGATAAAAGACAGTCAGTATGCAGGAAAGAAAAAACAGTTCGTTTAGTTTATTTAAATGAATCATTTGTTTTTATTTGCGAGAGCTTTGAAAGAAATTTCAGTTTATCTTGCTAGAGGGGTTTATTTCTTTTGCAACTCAAAACTTATATCTCTCTCTTTTTTTTACGATCAGAAAATTCGTTTTAATCATACATTACAGAAGAGATTTAAATGCGATTGTTTATAATGCCATTGACTTAATTTAATAAAATGGTTCGTGTCAGCGGGTGTATTTTTCGAAGTTACTAACATAGGCAATTTCAGTGTTTGATACATCTGATCAAGAAAATTACTTTCTGCGAAAACTTCAGTATTGCCATGTTTTTCATAATTTTAAGACTTTTAATATCGGTAAATTTAAGAATAGTTTATGCTAAACGAACGTAATAATTGTTGAGATTCGGAAGTTTAGTTCTCATTCGCGAACAAAATATGAGGTTTGTGGGCAAATAGCATAATCTAAAGAAAATACTGTACTATTGTCAAAAAGAATTTTAAAGTTTACTGTGTCAACCATAATAATTTCGCGGTATTAACTTAAGTCGTTAGCTTTGAATTCGATGATTTATTTTTTAACTGACTTCCATTGTATTAAATAATTTTATTGCTTTTGATTAGCTTCTGGACTTCTATTTATTTAAAAAGTTTTATAACCTTATAGACTTTGATTTGTTTTGGGAGCATAAACTATATCCAAACTAATAAATAATAAAGTAGAGCAAATTATCACTATGTCTGAAGTAACAACACAGACTTGAAATGAGTTAAACAAATCTTTATTTTAAAACAGAACTTTAACATTAACGTACGTCTTGTACTTAACAAAATGAGCCACCACTTGTGGCGATGAAACTAAAGTAACAGTCAAATTCAAATTTAAAACGTAAACGAGTAATCAAAGACTGCACAATTAAATTTAAATTTAGTTGGTTCAAAAAATTAAAACTAAGCTGTAAGTAAATTAAATTTGCTGTAAGTAAATTCAAGTAAAAATTACGTTGGTACACAAATCTCTAACCGGCGTTAAGAATTTAAATATTGGAAAGAACGCAAAGCTGAATAATTACAAACTTACCGGAAGTACAAAATTAAAGTAACGTAGCCTGCGAGAGGCAGAAACAGGCTGTGTATTACAATCCAAAAACCTCAGCTTAAATACTCTCTTAGTTAATAAAAATGTAAGTCATAATAACCGGTTAGTTTCAAATAATAATCTTACAATCTGACGATAAATAATATTTACTGAGGGACGTAAGTAATCAGATTTATTGAAAATTCTCTGCGCGTTTCCATCATATAATATACAAGAAATATTCCCAACAGCGCTTTGCATTTTGTTTTAGTGCATGATTTAAATATATAAACAAATCTAATCTTTAAATCTTTATATTTGTTTAAATTTAAATCTTTACATTTGTTTATATATTTAAGTCTAGTGAAAGCTGCTTTCGATTCTATAATGTAGATAAGAATATGTTACGGGATCTACTTTTCATTTAATTCGCCTTAGGTGTTTCTCCCACAGCACGTTGAAAGAAATTCATTAGTATGCGCCAAATCAGCTTGATTGGTATGTTAATGTCCTTGTTTTGCATGCAGCTTTTCCGATGAGATCTTCAAGCACCAGTTTTGGTCTCTGTCTCCGTAAACTTGTTTTTGTATGTAGCATGCAATTACATGCTAATCACGTGCGATTTCTTCCCTTGTGGGGTTGTAACCTTGCAGGTTTTAATTCTTTCATTAATAGATGTGTTCAAAAGGTATGTCGAATCGTCATTACAAATGCGCGTTTTTATGTTGAGGGTGGTTTTGCTGCAATGCATTAATCACACTAGAAGTTACTTAGATGTGTTTATCTGGTTATTATAATGTATAAAGTTGCTGACAGGAGCCTAGAGAATAGAATCGGATATATCTGATGCGTTTTCTTTGGAGTAGATATACTTCTAAACGACTTTATTTGGAAATTGTGATAAAAAGGCTTGTTTGAAATTTGAGTCTAGTGAGAAATCAGTGAATTTCAGTAGATCTGAAGGTAAATCAGAACTGCTGTTTTCGGTTAATTTGTAGACTAGATATAGTTTAAAGGAATGGAAATAGACACATGTAAGAATTTTCTCCCATCTGTTGTCGCTAGTATTCGCCTTACTCGGTTTATAAGAATTTGCCGAGTACCCTTTTATTACGAAGGAGAAATAGGAATTTCCTTTGCTTAACTTATCGCAGAAATTTCCAAACATTCGATCTAAAGTCAAATGTTGCAAATAAAAAAATAATAATAATAAAGAAGTAACACATATTTATAGATATGACGTTGGAACGAATTACTGATTGATGTTTCAGTGTTCTAAAATTCAATTTAAGGAAAACGGGATAAAGGCATTTTCAATGCTACGACTATTTCAATGCTTAAACCAATTCGCTAAAAGAGGCTTCGTAGCACGAGCGCATTCAGTGGCGTAGCGAGAGGGGGGTCAATGGGGTCTATGATGCCCCAGGCACCGCTCGCAGAGGGACAAATAAGATTTTACGGAACATTTCAATTTTTATTTTGTTCGATTTCTGGGAAATACATTTAAAATTAACAGTTATTATATAATTAGTTATTTCCTTTCTTCATTTGCGTGATAAAATACGTTATAAATGATGTTTATAGTAAATAAGTCAAATATCTCCGTATGCAAAGCGTTCTTTCCTTCTGAACACTTTATTGTTCTAAAATAGTGAAATATATATATATATATTTGAAAATATTTGAAACGAAATGTGCTTGTTATTTTAAAACGATAACAAACAATACACTATAGTCTTTTATTATATTGTAAGCTCTTCGACCGCCAAACTATAATTATCATCTAATAAGTGACATCAAAAGAAATAAATATGATGGACTTTTTTTGATTCGACTCCTGATATCGCTCAGAACAAATGTCGCAAGTTCTTAAATATGTAGCTGTTCATTTTACCAGCAGAAAGGTTTTTCTGTCAAAAAATCTTTTTTTTTATTAATTCAAATACACGCTAAAAATTCAGCCTCAAATGAAGGTACAGCTTTCGAAAAATTAAATTTCGATCAGATTTCACTAACAAACTGTACATTACTGTGCTATGATAACGTTGCCGTGAGATCAGGTCACATATCTGGCGTTTAACTAGGATTTATGGGAAAAAAATAACGAATCATTATTTGTAAACTGTGATAACCACTAACTAAATTTAGTAGGAATTACTGCAGCTAAGCAAGATCCGGTCGTTGTAACATATTTAGGAATATCTGAAAACATATCTCACGTTGAACATTGTGATGGGAATTAAAAAATGCTTTCAAAAAGACTGTTAAACGTGAATCTGAAACAAGATGGAGTGCCAGAACACAAGCGGTTAGTGGTATTGTCGATGGGCTCGAAGAATTAGTAGAGCTATTAGAAAAATTAGTCCTGCTAGAAGTGACAGCAGAAATGAAGTTAGACTTTTAAATTCATAACTTAAGTCCATTTCTGGCCTGAACTCTTGGGGAGAACTGATCGTGTGCAGCTGAGATTGCAAAATCATTGCATGATCTTGAATCGTTAACGACTGAACTTGCGGAAATTCGAGACGAGATCTGTGAAGAGGCAATAGAAAAGTCTGTTTGGGAAAAATGGGGTATTGATGCAACAATCCGTGTTAGAAGACTCCGAAAAATACCCGAAGAATTGGCTAGAGCCTTCAGATGTTGTTCTTTCCACAGAAAGGAAATTTTTCGCGGTATTCAAAATGTTCTTGATCGACTGCAGCAGGAAATCAGTACACGATTTACGCAACTAAGTATTCTTAATTCTAGATTTCGACATTTGCTGAACGTTGAAAATTTATGAAACAAGGATAATGCTTATAACGATCGTGAAAAGAATCGTACAAATTTGGGTGAATTTTATAATACAAATTTGAATGGAATAGAACTCGATGTCGAAATAGTATATGACTGCAAGGTGTTAAACCGCAGTAGAAAAAAAAATTTAACTTAAAAGTCCGTCAGAGCTTCTTAACTTTATAATCTCGTACGGAGAAAATGTTTTTCCAAATCGGAGAGTCGCTCTTCAAATAACTTCTTACTACTTGAGTACCAACTGCTAAATGTGAACGTTCGTTCAGCAAATACACATGAATTTTGGCATATCTAGGATCAACGATAGGGTAAGATCGCCTAAGTAGCCTAGCATTTTTAAATGTGGAAAGAGAAAAATTCGAAATGATCGATTTTGATGAAGTTATAGATAAATTGGCTACATCGAAGGCAAGAAAAATGTATACACAATAATTAATTGTATTAATGTATTATAATATTATTATTAATGAATATATCTACTGTATATTAACTTTCATTGTTTAAAATCTGATTTTTAAAATAGTTATATAAATATATAAAATAAATATCTTTTTCACAGATTCTAGATGAGCGTATGTCTGATTTTTCCACTGACACAGACACAGACACATTTCCAAATACAGTCCTAGTCTTCATTTTTTTTAACTAGATTTTTTTTTGTCTCAAGCTTGTCTTAAAGCTAGCCTGTAATCCCGGAAAATTGTATACCATTTATCCCGAAAAACTGTTTAGCATTTTGTAGAAGTGTAGTTAGGTAGTGACTATTCTTAATATATTATAGAGCATTTTAAGGTAGATACTGCATTTTGTTATTATTATTTGTATTATATTCTTATTACGAGTATATCCTGTATAGTACATTACTATGTTTCTCGGCGGGGGTACGACAAAACGTTATCGTGCCCTTTTGCTCGCTAAGCCACTGAACGCATTTTAAGGGACATCTTTTCTGTGGCACGATCGTATCTCCAGCAGAGCCGTTTCGCAGTGACATTTGAAAACTGCGGCAGTAATAAACACACATGTCTTTTAAATGTCTCTAATCTAATGCCATCTAAATAACAGAAACTTTTCTGCTCAGCTTAATTTTATCCGAGTTTCATTTTCCCATTTCGTACCATTCGCAAATTCATACTTAATTTATATTCAACAGCAAGGAATCTGTGCATTTGGTCTTTATTTGCATGTTCTGTTGACTTCAAACTGAATTTTATTGATAAAATCTGTATCTTGTATTGTACTTCTGTTTCTTTATTAAGTCTTATATTTTTTTACAGGTAAATGTTTTTAAAGCTCGCTGAAGAATCTACCTGTCTCCTAGGTATTTTACTTTCAACTCAATCCTTTAAGTAGAGATATATGTAAGTCATATTAATGTGTCTCCGAAGAATAACAAATGTTTTCTTAAATACATACTCACTTAAAATAGAACGCTAGAAAGTGTTTTCTTCAAACTTTCATTGTTTTTTGCCTTAAGAAAATAATATAATTTCATATAAAATAAAATTCTTTGAACTTCAAATAAACTAAAAAATATATTTTTAATGATTTACATCGTTTTCATCATTGCTTACTGATATGTCTATTATTTCATTAAAAGAAGATTTTTCTCGACTATTTCATTAATTAATTTTCTCTAAACTGTGCGGACAAGTCAATAGGTAAGTGAAAACATAAATTGAAAAGAAAAAAGCTAAGTTTTTTTCTTTTAATAATTTAGTAATAATAATTTAGTTTAATATATTTCACATAACGAAAGTCAGCTATTTATTAAACTAAGAATCACTCGGAAGAAGCATCGCAAGTTATTTATCATTTTAAAATGTGTAAAAATTTTAATATTAATTCTTGAAGATTAACGATATTTATTTAATGTAAAATAAAATATTAACATTTTGTTCCTTAAATATGAATTTTCTGGCTTAGAAAACTCTTGTAAGCTTTTTGTTTGCGGATTAGACAATTATTTTTCAGCGGAGAGTCACGTGCTACAATATTTATCTTGAATGCTTGTTTTCAGTTGTAGAATTAAATCTCCAGATATCTTTGAAGCTCATTGAAATGGGCAATAAACAGTGTTCGAAGTTATTAATTATGTTGCGTACTTTGGGCATCAAGTGGTCTGCTGTGAATTACTTTTTCTATGCAATTACCGATGCTTTCACATTCATTCAAATAGTCTTTAATGCACGCAAAACAAGCCTATTTAAACTTTAGATGTATAATACTTAAGGATTGTTTTCAGCGAAATTTCCAAGACTTTTCTTTGGTTATTTTGTAGGGATTTATATTTATTTTAAATAACCAGTTTAATTTTACGTCACTTTCCTATAAACCTTCATTTCCCTTAATTGTCAATGCCAGAATATTTTAAATTTTATAGCTCGCGTGAAGCATGCAAATTCTGCTTTGAGGAGAAAAGGTTCTAGAAGTTCTAGAAGTTCTAGAAGAGAAAGTTAGAGAGTGTGGGCGAACACTGTGCTTTTGTAGCGTGAGCTTCTGCTTGGCATTGATTGCTGGTTAACTTCGCGTAACAACTATTACTTTCCTTCGACTAAGACTTTCAACGCTCCTTTAGGAAACAGGATATTCTGAGCCCTGTAGGGTAATTCTACTACGTGTTAATATCTTCGAATTTTTAGTTCAGTTCTTGTTATTTGAGTTACCGCCGGAGTGAGGCGTAGTGTGTTAGCGTCAAGTCCACGCATTATGAATTTTAAGAGTTAATAAAGGGTTCTTTTACTCTTCTCCTGTGTGATTTCTGTACGTATCTGAGCTGTTACACTACAAGATAGACCAGAGGGTCCTATAATTTATTGCCTTTAAACTTTTTCGATGTAATAATACGTAGTTATAGTATAATTTTTTTGTTCTTAGGTAAGTAATGTTACTTAGGGTAAGCCTATAAAATTCGCATTTTCAGTTGTGATATTTTGAAGTAAATAAAATTTGTAAATTTACCTTCCGTTTCAGATCCAAAACAGATTTTGTACGGCTGAAGTAGTTAAAGTGCACATTTAGACCTGTTAAGTAATCCTGCAAGTTCCTTTTACTTTATATTACTTACTGTTGTAAGTGCTTTCAAAATTTAATTTATTGTACATAAATTTCATCGTAATGTATTTTTTAAATTGATTCCTGATTTCGGTGTAGTGAACTTGGGTAATTTTATATTCTACCTTTCTGGTAAGTATTTCAAAATTCAGCGAAACGCAGAAAAGGAATTAATGACAAATCTACTGAAGTGAATGCATACATTTCTTTATATTTATTAATTTTATTATTAATTTAAAAGAGCGTTTTCTTACAGAAGTAAGACGTGGGAAAAGTCTTTCTGACAAGTACTTCATTTGTCTAGCCTATCGAACTCCGATTCCTGAAAACTGTACCTTGACGTTCGGGTTGAAAACATAGTTGAGAAAAATTAATGACTCTGCGTGACTTCTTCCATTTGAGCCCCCTCGCATCCCCCTCACATGCCAGGCGTCGGTACATCTCTGTACATTATTAGAGCATCCCCCCCGAGAGCATAGCGTTTGTTTAATTCTTTATTCGTTTCGTCCGTAATCCCTCCTCTTTGTATAATTTTTTTTACTCTCGTTGTAAATTAGATTCTTACACTTCTCAAAAAGTTCATTCTCCTCTTCATAGAACATGGTTGAAAAGAGGGAAATGAAAGAAAATACGGTGAAAGAACGAATTTAAATCTAGCATTCGATGAAATATGACTTTTGAAAACATGTTTCTGCCATATTCTAAAATAAGCGAAAGAAGGGAAAAAATTGAGCCTTAAAATAAAAACTGATAGATGTTGTACCAGGCTACATTATGAGCTAGCATTTTCATATTCTTTTTGCATATTTGGATCATTTCTCTCTCTATGTACGCACACGGGCAGACTTTTTAAAATGGTGTACAAAACCTGGATTACTCAACTTTAATCTTCTTCTCTAGATCAGCAATAAACCAAGCGTGTTTTCATGGCGCAGAAAAGAATAAAATTCTGACATAAGCAATTTTCACTGTTCTTTCTTTTCTTCATTGTTTTCTGTTCTACAACTTCTATATGTCTTTTTATTTTTTGTGAATGGCAGCGGTTTTACAGATTAAGGCGGTTTTTTTGAATAAAGAATGCGAAGTTCACTTTGATTTGAAATTTCGTTCAGTTTTCTTCGGAGAGTACGTTTTGGTTCTCCATTTGAAATTTGACATGTGAATTCTCTGCATTGGCTCTAATATTCATTCGTTCTTTACTCTTCTCTTCCATTCAATTTTTTTCAGTTCTCTGGACAGCTCCTTTGATTTCGTGGTAATTGTTTTCATGAATAAATGGGCTCATTGTTTGAGTAAGCTTTATTTTAAAGCCCGTTGCTCTTTTATTTTTAATCAAAAGCAGCCGTGAATGTTTTAGTTGCTGTTAAGAAACACATACTGTGGTTTTCGTAAGAGTTTGTACTTTCGCTGTATATGTATACACGCACACACACACTCATCTGATAGCTTCTCTCTGTTTTTATCTTTGTATTTTTCACTATTCTCTCTTCCCCTGTCGTTTTCCCTCCCTCCAATGCAGTCTAAATTCCAGGCTAATGTTCTTTGATTTTTTTTATCGAAATTTGAATGCTTGTTTCTGATTGAGCTACTTCCAAAAGCGTGTCTTCTTAATGCCTTCTAAAACTTAGTTAATGGGTTTGATTTTTCATAATAAACATGAATTGTATTGTCGGATTTCTATTAAACTAATGATGCTTTGGGATTATTTGCCGAAAGAAATTTCCTCTCTAGCCCTTTAGACATTGAAAGGGTATGATTACGTAGTTGCTTGAATGAATCTCTATTTTGCATATCGAGGAACTGAATCGAATTTGTTCTTGCGTCTCCATCTGTCCATTTAGTGCTATGTCCCGATTCAGTTTTAATCTATGTTACTTTGATCAAATTGTTAAAATAGTTTGCTAGAGAAGTATTTAGCAGACATTAAAAAATGGGAGTCATTGCAAAATGAATATGATTCGTGTTCATTTTAATTCCAGATTTTGTTAGAATAAGATCTGTAAAAGTATTAATTGAAAAACAGACGCAGTTGGAACACGCCGTTGGTTAAGTGATGGTGTAAAAAGATGTAGTCGTATTCAATCAGGTTTGCCACCAAGCATTTCAAAATACCTGCTTTTGGATTGAAATCATTCCATCATTATTTAGCGTGTTATGCTAACTTAATTAGTGTAACTTGCCGAGAAGAAGCAAAATTTTTAATTTTTCTTTTCTCAAAAACATTTCCGGTAATTATTTCTCAAAATTTATTTCAGTACAGTATGTTTTATGAGTATGGTGGCATTAAAGGAAAATGTAGCAATTTAATTACTGAATGGCATTTCTGTGTGTGGGCTGTTTAACGCAAGTTTTTATTTAATAAATTAGTGACGTAAAATGTATGCAAAATATGTATTAAATTTATTATGGAAATCAAATAAAGATGAAAAATATTAAAAAAATGCTTAGGCTATTTTTAAATCTCTTCATTTATTGCGCTCATAAGCGTGAAAAATAAACATCTATAGCATGAGGCATGGCAATGGTTGTGACTGGAATAAGTTTTAATTACAAACAACAAAGTTTTTGCTACTGTGCATTATCCGACTTGTCCCTTCGTGTTATATTTCGTCATTTAATTCTGAATTTTCACAGTTTTCGCTATCTAAAGATTGGGGATGTTACGCAAGGCTATTCTTTTTACTATTTAGAGTATTTTTTCCTATGAACTTTAAATCCTTTGTGTGTCTAATCAAGAATTCAAAGTGATTACGAACAGTTTAAACATAAAATTTTAAGGTAGAAAAGATAGCTAATTGGTTATCTTAATGAACTTTTAATTTAACTTTGTTATTTTTAATAGTTTATAAAGATTTTCCTTTTAAATTTTGTTTTCTGACTTATTTTGCAATAGGTTATAAGAACTGATGTTTGATTATTTAAAAATTTATGTGTCCAAAAAAATCAAGTTAATTATATATTATTATTAAATTTGGTAATGCAGACTAAAGTTTCTTTTCTCAACAATTCAAAGTCAAGAAATGTTAAACTTTAAATATAATTGGCCCAACTGCTAGCAATGCTATTAAATTATTATTTACACCTGGGTGAAGAAATTTTTGGTGGAAATGAATTTTTGATTCAACAAAGGAAGCATTTCAATACTAATTAAATGGATGGTCAGGGATACGTAATTTTGGTATTTACGAATTAGTTGCGAAAAGGGCGAAATTTAGCAGTATTAACGATTAAATGCGGAATACTGTTTATGAACTTTTTTTTAATTTGAAATTGGCGAAAAGTTGGAATTTAAAAATAAATTTCTTTTTAATTGGCTTTGGAGCCAAACTTATGATTGGAAAGTTCCTCTAAAATATTACTTTTTAAAAATCAGAAGACGAGATGCAGTCTCAGAGGCTACTGATAGATACAATTATTTTCAAAAGCAAATAAATGCTTTCAGTGGTCCATAAAACACAACATTTAAACAGCAACTCTCTGTGACAAGACCTTTGCAAATTCAGAGCCTTCATAGTCCCTTTAATATTTTTGATTCTGAGAGATATTTTAGTGTCTATAACATCCGTAGTTATATACTGAAGACAAAAGTTTCAACAATGATAACTTGTTTTTTGGCCATCTTAGTGGCATGAAGGTAAGAAAGTGGCCTTCCATTGCCATGGCCCCTTGATTCGAATCTCAGAGAAGGCATGGATGTTTCTAAGTGCACAGTGTCTTTGCGGCATGGAGGAATATAAAATATTGTTCACCTGGAAGTTCTCTTGAACGATTGGTAAGGAAAAGCGTGTAGGAGATCCTCAGATTCATCCCTCAAGATGTTCTCCCAGCAGCCGTTAAGTATGCCACTTTACTATCAAAGCTGGTTTCCATCTAATCCGACTAAGCCTCTAGCTATCTGCAATAGCTAGCAACCGTTGCGAGAGTTCATTGTTTCGACAGCTCCAAAAGTTACTATTAGCAATCCCAGAACACATGAGGCCTGTTTTATACTGGATTCAAGCTTATATATGCGTCATGGGCATCCTAACCAAACAGAATGCCAGTTCCCAAAATGACTGTATGCACAGCATCATGGTGTCGCTTTCTAGTTCTAGGTTAAACATAATTACAGAGCTCAAGCTATTAGAAAAATGGCAAGGACGCTGGGCTAGAGCGAATACAGGAAACAGAACTTCCTAAAAATTAGCACAGAGCTGAAAGTCACCAATTTGACTCCAACGCAGTTCTTAACTGGTCACGGACCGCTCCCTGGCTATCTGTGCAGGCTAAAAAACGTGATAGTGACCTATTTGAGTGTATGGAGGGGTAGGAAATGTAGATCACTATAGTGTTTGAATGCACGTTGTGGCTGAAAGATGCCGTCTGACCAAGCCAGAGGATGCCAAGACATTGTACAACAGACGGGCAAAATGCGCATGGAATATTGATACGATTAAACCTTTCCGAACCGCAGCCCAATCTCCTAACCTGCTGCTATGAGATGGCATGCTGAACTTCCATGATGTATCCATAGTAAAGTGAGTGCTGGCTCACTAAGTCTAACTGTGCTGAAAAAAAATTATTCCATTCAACTCAGTTTTTTTCAAACATTACAAAAAAATGCTTGGTGAATTATAGAATTACACTCACGTTTGTGAAAATTGCAACACCATGAAGGACTTACGCGAGTGAGCTGAAATTTTCAGGAAATGCAAAGTAGCGCATGATATGCAAATGATTAGAATTGCAAATCCGTAGCGCATGCGTATGCTGAGCAGCGCCCTCTGAACGGCTGATGGATCCGAATAAATAGACGGCTGTAGCGAGGCGTGTATGGTTATCGGTGGTTATCTGCTAGTGGTAAACGTTAACTCAATCTGTACTTATGCCTCGTCGACGAAAGAGAGCGAGATTTGAACAACTTACAGAGTTTGAACGAGGGAGAATCATCGGCCTTCGTGAAGCTGGATTGTCGTATCGTGCAGTAGCCTCTCGTGTGCAGCGTAACAGCAGCACAGTGATGCGCGTTTGGAAGCAGTGGACGGACGAGTGTCGGACAACTCGGAAATCCGGGAGTGGACCCCGAAATGTGACGTCAGCTCGCGATGATAGACACCTGGTCCGCATGGCGCGGACGGACCGTACAGCTTCCTCTAGACAATTGGCAGCACTGTGGTCAATAGCTACAGGTGTTTCATTGTGTGCTTCATCAATTCGTAGACGTCTGCTGCAGTGTGGACTGCGCGCACGGACTCCTTTATACAGGATCCCCCTAACGCACGACCATCGCCGCCTGCGGCTACAATGGGCCAATCAGCATAGAGACTGGCGTGCTGATTGGCAGCATGTCGTGTTTTCTGACGAATCCCGCTTTAATTTGTGGTACCATGATGGCCGCATTCGTGTCAGACGCTATGCCGGTGAACGCCACCTTCCGGAGTGCATTATCGAACGCCACAGTGGACGAACACCCGGAGTTATGGTCTGGGGCGCCATAGCATATCATAGACGATCTCAATTGCTACGAATTGTGGGCAATCTGAACAGCAACCGGTATATCCGTGAAGTTCTACAGCCCGAAGCTGTTCCCTTCCTTCAAAGCTTGCCAGGCGCTGTATTTCAACAGGACAATGCCCGCCCTCATACTGCTCGGATTGTTAAATCCTTCTTTGCAGCGCAGCAGGTACAGCTTCTTCCTTGGCCTGCGTGTTCCCCGGATATGTCGCCAGTTGAACATGTGTGGGATGTCATTGGTCGGCGTCTTGCTCGTGATCCTCGTCCTGTTGCGTCTGCAGACGAACTTTGGGTACGCGTACAAACGATATGGAATGCTCTTCCTCAGTCAGACATTCAAACTTTGTTTGACTCCATGCCACGTCGTGTAGCAGCACTTATTGCGGCGCGTGGTGGCCACATAAAATACTGATTCTGATCTCTTGTTCTTGTTTGTTTGCTTTGAACATTTAATCATTTATTTGTACCACTACCACTCAACTGTGTATTAAATTGCATTCAATTATGACGATTCCTTCTTGGTGTTGCAATTTTCACAAACGTGAGTGTAAATATGCATAACTTTTGCAGCTCGAACGATACATATAGACGATGAAAGAGGAATTTGAAAACAAATGTTCAGCATTTTTAAAATACAATTAAAATATTTGACATAAAGTAACAAACCTACACAGGCATATCCACACATACATACATTATTGTTTTGAACTACATTAATGGTAAAACTCATTCCTACTTAATCTGCATCTAGCTTCATTCAGGATTAATTATCCATGTAATCCGTATCTGACTGCATACAGCATTTTATTTTGAATGGTTTACTATCGCAGTAGATAATTTATTATTACTATTATTATTAATTTCCCCCTCCAAGGTAGAGGTATCGGTACTATCAACCATGCGTGTGTTTTATTTGTAACAGCTATTTGCTTCAATATTCCATTGTATAGTGTTCCTGTTTGTAGATATCATCATCAATATTATTTACTTCTATGCATTCCATATTTGATCGATTTTCCATACATTTCAGTAATGTTGCTCAGTTCAAGTTCCATTGTTGATCAAAAGTTCTATTCTTTTTTATTTTGCTTGCACTTTACATTCATTGCCGCTTGTTAACTTGTTTTGTACTTTAGCACAGCATTATGTCTTGACCTGTTTGCAAATACTTACCGTGTAACATTAGCTCACATGCTATACCTTCCTGAGCTGTCCATTTTGGCCCTTTACGGAGGTATTGCTGTTAAGGGATTTCATTGCTGGTGGTGTTTGTTGGTTATACACCCAGGCGCTGATATGCTGCCCAGCCAGTGGATTAGAAAAGGATGATTACCTGGAAAATTGGTACGAATTTTCCCCTTTCTCGCTGGTACAATTTGGTCCTGCCCTGTTGTGCACTCTGTGCAACGTCCTCAGTAATAAAAGAACTAAATGAACTATAGACTTTGGCCAGTACCGACGAAAGTATTATGTTGGAATTTGCATCTTTTGCAACAACGATGTCAACATTCAGTTAATTTTTCTCCCCTTTTTGTAGTAGTTTGTGTACAGGAGGTTCGAGCAACCGTGATTTGAATTTTTTATAAATAAGCAAATTCTTATTAATTCATTTTTATCTTATGTTTCATTTTATTTTCGAATAAATTGGAAAGTTTCGTGTTCTTTTTATTTTTGCAAAATTTGCATTTTTCTTAATGCAAAAAAATACGTATCCATGTAAATGTTATATCTTTAAATAGGGGAGTGGCTGTTATTTGAGCTTAATTCATCCTGAGATGAAGAATCAACATTCAGCTGAAATGCTACTGTATGCTTATCGGCATAATAAAGTTAAATAAGAATTCATTCTATAAATTTGAAGCTAATATTTTAACAATACATGTGAGATAAAAATGTTGTTTAAAGCAATAATTAGCGTTTCTGATGCTCTCACTACTCATTCAATATGAGCTTCACCTTCTTTACTTCTTTACATACATATTAAAATTCGAAAATCAACAACTAATATTTTATTTAATTTTTACGATTTTGAATTTCTCCAGATTAAAAATGTAAAAGCTGACTTTTTTAAAATTGACTGTCCATAATCTACCGGATGAACTGAATTACTGCTGTGTAATGTCATTACATAAAAGTAATTCAGATTATCCAATAGCGGAAATACTGCTATGTAATCGCCTCTAACGAGGCGTGAGGGTAGGCGAAACTTTTCCGAGATACAAGCCTGTCCTTACACCATTGGAGAAATCCTAGCCGAAGCATTTTTCTCTGAAGCCGGTACCCTTGCTAGCTACGGGGACATTTTACATTTGAGACAAAACTGTTCTCCTTGAAACTCTGTAAGTTTTCCCCAAAGAACTGTTTTTTGGGTGAGTCAACCAATTAGATAGCCTGAAATATACAATTCTCGGAGATAATATTTTCGACCCGCTGTTGAGGGTAGTTAGTATATGTGTTATCGGTTTGATCTGGAAAATATGCGCAGTGCTTTTGTTGGGATTTGAACTCCGGACATCCCGATTGCTAGTCGACGTACTTCAAATTACAGACCCAGTGGCCAAATTGCGGTGACGAATTATCTGTCACCCACCAGCTACCACCTTCTAGTTCGCGTGTCACTGTAGAGCTTATTAGGTATTTATTGGAGCCTAGGAACACGAAGAAACAAAAGGACCTTCGCCGGGATTTGAACTCCGTTTTTTTACGTGCTTTCCGATTACACCCGTGAAGGCATGCCGTAAGGAAGGAGATCGAAGGTTACATGGTCAAGTAACAGTAGTCTTATTGACACATAAATATTGCTTCTCATTCTTGCGCTAAGCAGTAAAGGATGTAAAAAAATGCGATATTGTTTTTAAAAGAAATTTTTTTGTCAATTACAGTGTCAAACAAAATTCAAATTTAAAGGTATTCCTATAGCACTGAAAATTAGGAGAATTGGGGAAGTTGCTCTTTTAGGCATTTGGAGGAGTATTTGAAAATTTTCGCATCTCAGATATATAATATCTGAGTATTTCGCACACATTATCTTTTATTTCATTTGAAAGAAACGTGTGCTGTAAAGAAAATGGACGGGGATTTTACAAAGAGGAATATAACTTACTGCTGTGATATTAATTTACTTCAGTTTGTGTATCTTATGCTCAAAAGCGACAAGAAATGTTGCTGAATATGAAATTAGTTTCAAAATACGTACGATCTCGTTTCGGATTAAGACATTCATTCCCCCCTCTCTCTAAACTGGTAGCTCAAGTTTAGAAAAATAAATCTGAGTACCGGCTCTTGTTTTTCTTAACCTACACGCTAAGAATTTTTTAGGAAAATCTATAGGTTTTTTTTTAATTTATTTATTTTTAAGTAATATTCGATTGTGTACTAAGTTTTATTATTAGTATTATTATTTGAACTCTTGGATGGTTTTAATTTTGGGCGAGAATAGGGCGTGAAATTTTACACCTATGTGCTTGTTTTAAAATTTTTCATTCGCTATTGATTATTTGGAAATTTTTATTTTGCAAAGTATGTTGCTTCGGTTAGTTTTCAGAACTTTAAGAGTTGTAAATTAGCAAACGTGTATATTGTGCAGATATATGGCTCTCTCCTTTTGTTTGCCTTATTTTTAAAAATTATACCCACCTGAAAAACACTATTAAATTGCCTTGTTGACCCTTCCATTGATCTACGACTATATCTTGCAGCACGACCACATAGGCACTTCCCACTTTTTTTTTTATCTATCTTTGACCCGTCCGTGAAGATGGTAAGCTGTGCTGGACGGTGGGCCGTAGTGGGATTGGTAGTTATGCTTATTCCGGTGTCTTTGACTGCTGGATGGATGTTCAGCGGGTAGCAGTTAGCTTCATAGTCCTCTGGATTAAAATATTCTTCGTCAAAGGTGACAGGCCTTTTAAGCTGCAGGACGATTTGTCTTGCTGCCTCCTCTTCGACACGGATGTGTAGGGGAAGGAGGCCAGCGAGCATGTTGATCGCGTCTGAAGAGGTCGTGCGGTAGGCTCTAGTGATACCAAATGCAAAAGGGTCTTTGAATGGTAGAAAGGTGTTTAACTTTCCTGTTTTGCGATGCGTGAGCCCATACTGCTGCTGCATAGGTGACTATCTTTTCCAATACTGTGGTGAAGAGGACCTTCTGAATATGGGAATTGAGGCCCCATTTGTGGCCATGAAATAGTCGCATTTGCTTCGCTGTTGTCACTGTTCTAATTTTGATGTCCTGGATGTGTGGTGTCCAGGTTATCTTGTCGTCGAACGTAAGGCCCAGATATTTTAGTTGATTGACTATTTGTATCCTCTGATTGTTGGTTTTAATGGTTGATTTTCTTGCGAAAGAACCACCCTTTTTTGGTATTAATAACATTTTGGATTTGTTCTCTGCAATTTTCAGTTTAAGGTTGTTACATAGGGCGTAGAATTATTGGCACACTTCGTTACAGTGGGTCTGTAATTTTCGGGTTCGACCTTTCACTATTAGCACTGCGTCATCTGCGTAGGCGTAGATCTGGGTGTTCGCTGGCTATGTAGCTGTTAGAATTTCGTTGAAAGTTAGATTCCACAGGTGTGGACCAGCGCACGACCCTTGCGGACAGCCTCTCGTCTGCTCCTGTTCTATTATTCCTGTACTGTGAACTGCCAGTAGTCTTCTATCCTGTAGATAGTTGCTTTGCATCTTGTACAGGTTGCTCAGACATTTGCCTTCCTCAGAGATTTACATTACGCACGGGAAAAAACAATCATGCAGCCAGCCCATTCACCTGGCTCGAACTCAGTTCGAACAACCGTTATTCAAGAGCCTTAAGCGTTTGGCCCATAGAATTTAAAGATTTAAGGAAAATCAAAATAAAAATTTGGGAAAAAAGTTCTCGAAGTATTCAAACAAAACTATATTACATGGTTTGATTAATTGGTTTTTTTTATTACGGCAGAGCATGCTAGGGCTATCTCCCATAGGAGAGAGATGCTTTCGTGGAGGACATCATAAAGGAAACTGGCTCGTATCCACGTTATGCTTGGGGACAACCGCAAAAAATGCAGCCAGCCCGTTCGCCTAGAATCGAACCCAGGTCAAGTTACCCGTGTTTTAATGACTTTTATCACTCGGCCGCTGGTAGACCTAATATATCACATGGCATTGATAAAATTTACTGAAGCGTAACACAGCTTGGTACAAAATATAATTTTAAATAACATAAGTATTTTGATATATGTGTAAATCTATATTTAAGGAGCTCAGGAAGTCATTTTTCTTTTAAAATTTCCATTTAGATACTTTAAATCATAAGCCTTGGTATTATTCTTAAAAACCTGCTTCAAATCATAATAAATGTAACCCAGCTTTCAGCTCCTATATTTCCCTGGTTCTTCACGTAATGGAGCCAGAGGTCGCGATAGAACGAATTCCTGGCTCTGCGCCAGCAAGGAAAGTTAACAAGAACTCAAAGCAGTTTGAGGATGACACCGTGTGCCTCTGAATTCTCGGACTCAGTGACCCAAATCGCCAAGTTTTGCGCTTAGTACTTTCGTTTTATTTTCTCATCCCATTGTTTCACACTTGATGAGAGAGAAAGAAACAACTCTTCATATCGACAGGTGAATAATGCGGAACTTGGATTGAAACAGTGTGATTTTATGTAACAGCACCTTTAAGTAAAGCGCTTTATTACAAAATGTCGGATAGCAATACAAATTTCTGTTCATTATTTCCTTTATATTCTTTTGAGTTTTTAAGTCAAAAGTAAATATAAATTTATAGAATCCATTTTTCTTTAGATAGATAGTAATTCGTAATAGCAAACAACACAGTGACTATTGGCTTAGGCAGCACTTAATGAAAACGTTATGCAGCTATTATTTACTACAGCAAGAATCGAATCTTAGAAGAACTAGTGGTGTTCAAGTAGTGTTAACCGCTGAGCCATTTGTGGATATATTTCTTTTCAAAAGCCTTGCGAAATATTTAATATAAATCTGTATGGCTAAGCCGCCAAGTATAACATAAATTCGAGTCAGTTTCCTTCAGAAAATCGTCCTCGAAAGCGTCCCTTCCTTTAGTCAAATAACCTCAGTTAAATTTCCGTAGCTTAAGTGGTATTCTTAGAGACAAGCCACTTCTGATGAATTTTTCATGATACTGGTAATTTGACTAGTTTTCCAGCTCAATTCTTTTATAATCCCAGATGTTGCTGAATAGTTTTATTTCTGCAGCATTCTTCATCAGGTGACTCTCGAATGATTTTACTTTCTTATATATTTATTATATTGCATTTAATATTAGCTTAAAAGGAAAATATTTTTCCGTGACCCCAGTGACCACGTTGAAGTAGTTCCAGAGCTCACGATTGAAATTTTGGTGATCCTTGCACTAGATAACAGAGCCTAAACAGACACAAATTTACTGTACTAAATGAATAAAACCATAATAATTTAGAAGAGGCATGCGGATTTGATTTGCTATTGAATTTAAAACAGAATCTTAACTAAAGTATTGTATTTTTAATTAGATTTTATCAGGACTTGTATTTCTTTTTATCTGCTTGGCGAACGTGATGTGTCCTGACGAGACAGTGACTAGATGTCCTATGGAGTGTAGCAAAGACGACAAGATGAGAAGGGTTAAAATTACCCTTTATTTTCTACGATTCCACAGGCGCTCCCGCACTTCGGGATACAAAGATCAACCACTTGTGGTCTGAACGGGAAAATATAAGACTGCTACATAACTAAAATTTAAATAAGAGCTAACTTTTAATATTTTACACAGATGACTAACACTAAGACTGGCCTTTTAAATTACTACGTCTGTAGTACGTAAATTGCGGAAAACTACAATACGTCTTTAGCTTTCGAGAGGACTAAAGCCTCTGGCCTTAAGGGCGGACAGTAACTGACGGCAAGCTCGCGTGAAGTGTCGTGGCAAGACGTCTCACTTTCTCCCCTTGTAACTCTGCTCTTGGCAAAAAGCCACAACTTAAATACTTAAGCGTTAGCAACTACAATTTGCGTAAGCATATTCACGCGTAAATTCTGGCCGGAAGTGAAAAATAAGAGATGATAGTAAAGTTTTAAAATAAAATAAAGGTTAGTCATACTTAAGGTACTTACAATGTAATCTAACTTTAACTGAAATGTCATATTTTTGATCAAAGAATGGAGTGAATTTTTGATTTTGAAAAAAAAACTGGGGTTTGATTAATTGCTGAGACACGAAAACTGTCTGCCTAACAGGATGTTTGTCTTCATGAAAAGTTTTTTTTTACCGGAAATTGACTACGTTAAATTACTTAAATTGATTACGTTACGTATATGGAAAATCTGAGTAGCGAGTCTTTTCGTTAAGAAACTTTGCATGAATATATGTAAATTTTTTTAAAACAGGTTTTTTTAGGGAAATTGCGTTCCAAACTCAAGCAGATGAAAAGAAATTCTTAGCGTGCTAATTCATTATCAAAAGTTTTAAACAAAATCACAATACTCGTATAGTAATTCCCTTTCCTCAATGAGGACTGCATTGAGATATTCAAAAGATGCTGCATTTTCTAATCAAATGGTTCATTTCTTCTTTTCAATAAGGATTTAAAATACTCATTCCCGAAATTTTAATACGCATTAAATACCGTTTGGCGTTAAAAAAAGATTATTGTGAGGGAAAATGTTTTATTACTGCATGAAAGCAAGCATTAATACCGTTTGACGTTAAAAAAAGATTATTGTGAGGGAAAATAATGTTTTATTACTGCATGAAAGCAAGCATTATTTTATATATGTGGAAGTTGAACTTGTGAAACGAATGATGTTATTATACTTATTTAACTATTATCATAAGGAGTTAACCAGCTTTTCTATTGCTTATAATCTAAAACTGTGTATACTATATAAACATATAAATGTCTAAATTCCGATAAAATAGTTATATTCAGAGTGTTAAAATATTTATGTTAAAAAAAGCATATTTCATCTATAATCCGTCACACAGAATCAATGAAAGTTGGAAAAATGAATATACAAAAATGTGACATGAATTTAAAAAAAATTAATTTTATTTAACATTTCAGCACCTGGCTTCTAAAGGGATATAGTAGCTTGTAACATCGAAATAATTTTCTAATAAACTTTCGTTGCTTAATAATTTTTTTTTAAATTTTTAACTTTTTATTAAATTCTGTATATTTAAACTGGGAACTAAGTAGTTTATTGCCACAACTTAGCATCCGCTTGACTGAGCGTGACTTATTCATAAGCCCATTTGTGAACAAAAGATAAAGAACAAAAAAGATGGTGTATGTATGATACCATTTATAAAAACTGCTATATTTGCCTCTGGCAGCGATTACAAAAAATATCTCCCTTACAAAAACTTAACATTTCATGGTTGGTATGATGATTAATATATTGTATGTCTCCCAGACGATGAACTACAATTCGTACGATTAAATTATCCAGCTGATCTTGAGGAAGATTACTTAACTCAGCAAGCAGTGCTCACCGAAGTTCCGGTATACATATAGGAGGTGCTTCACGGGCTCCAATTCGTCGGCTAAGCATGTCCCACACGTGTTCTATCGGATTCATATCAGATGAGAATGCTGGTCTTTCCATACGGGCGATATCCTCAGATTGAAGGCACTCCTTTACGATAATTGCATGATGAGGATGGACGTTGTCATCCATAAACACAAATTCTGCGCTCATGGAACACCTCTAACAAACGTACATATTGTTCCAGAATAATGTGCGGATAAATTTGGCTTGTCATGGTTCCGATCTTAACAAGCAGGTCTGTTGTGGAACTCAGTATAGTTCCACCCCAAACGAGCAATCCTGCACCACCGTAAGGCGCCGTTCACACTGGGACATATAGGAGCTAACGGACGCAACCGGCACAGCCGATTATCTAGAAAAAAAAAATTTTTTTGTCACTACCCACCCAGTTGAAAATTCCGAACTTCACGGAAAACGGAGCTAGTCGGCACATGGAACCGATCAATCACGAAAGAGAATATTTGAAATCATAATCAGCAACAGCGACACACTAAGTTAAAATAAACGTGGCTGGCGATTTGGGTGAAGACTGCAATCTGATTGCCAAAATCCAGCGGTATCCCATTATATGGGACAGCCGACTGGAATATTACAAAAACGAAGTCAAGAAAGAATGCGCATGGTTGATGATTGCGGATTGTCATTCATGTGCATTCTTCATAGTATAACATGATAGTATTTTTCTTTTCTATTTAGTACCATTTCTGTGTTTAGATTTTGAATCCGAAGATTTAATTGAATTACTGATATCAGAGATCTCAAATAATATATTTAATTGTATTATGAAATTTGCTATAGAATTTAAAGCAAAGCATAGACAAACGCATTACTATAATATTTTCTTTCTTCTCAACTTTTCTCATCATAAAAAGAATGATACTGTTTATTAACTCATATAATAAAATAAATCACATCAACTTTATAAACTGGAAAGCACTCGCTAATCTTTTGGAATAAAAATACTGATAGTATAACATAATAAAACATGTTCTTATTTTACTATGATTTTCCCAAATAATTTTTTGAAGTATTGATATCAAAGATCTCAGACAATATATTCAATTGTATAATAAAATTTCCTATGGAATTAAAAATAGTGAAAGCAAAGCGTAGGTAAATGCGTTAATGTAATATTTTTTCTTCTAAACTTTTCGCATCATAAAAAGAACGATACTGTCTATTAACTCATATAATAAAATAAATCACACAAACTTTATAAACTTGAAAGCACTCACTAATCTTTTGAAATAAAAGTACTGATAATAAAGCATGTTTTTATTTTTGATGGGATTTTTCAAAATAATTTTTGAGGATATGAAACCTATATATTAAATTACCAAATTTTGGAAGGCTAAAAATTGATAATCCTTATGCCCTTTGCCATGCTTAATTATTTATTCAACCCAGAAAATTGATGATGGTTATTATTTAATATTTATATTTTGTATTAACATTTTATCAAGTAATGATAATTATATTAAGAGTTTTTAATTTATTGCTTTAAACTAAGCTGTAAAATCTGTATTTAATTGTATTCTAGTTTGCCTTGTAAATGGTTTGGGTCACTGATTTTAAACTTTTAATATTCATTTATTACAGTTGACAAAATTATGTCTCATACAATATATATGCTGCAAGAGAAAAATTGCCTAACAAAATACGTTTTCGTTGCTTTTTGCTCACAATACGTTTCAGTCGAACCATTTTAAAAGTAACGTCGCTCAAAATTTGCAGTACCGCTCGAAGATCCAAGGCGAAATATAGTCAGCTACGAAATGTAAACAAATGAAAGCGCGCACGATTTTCTGCTCGCGTATTGGCTGTCGCTGGTGGACGCTTCCAGTAAGTGTGAACGAGCTAGGTTAGATAAATCCGAGTTCCATGCACCTCAGCTAGAGCCGTTGAGTATTAAGTCTGAACGGCGCTTAACTGTATCATTCAGTGATGTTGTCTTGGTGGTAGCGAGTTCTCCAAATGAAAGTGTGATGTGAATCAGTCTGCAACTAAACCTGGACTCATCGGAAAACATCACACTAGCCCACTGTGACAATATCCGTATTGCATATTCTCTACTGCAGGCTAATTGCTGGCGACAATGAGTTGCCGTGAGCGGAACACATCTGACAAGCCTGCGAGCGTATAGACCAATCTGCCCCAAACGTCTGTACACGGTTTGCCTTGAAACTGTCGTCCTCATGGCTGAAGAAAGATGATGCGACAGGTCTGATCTGTGCTCCGTCTGCTTTTTTTTTGGGATTTACTGCCAAATACCGGTCGTCATTCGACTTGTAACTCGGGTTGGAGGAGACGACTTGTAGTGTGACGTCTACTGACATTTCCACCATTTTGGAGCCTTTGCCAAAGCCTAGCACTTTGGGCTATTCCGAGTTCCTCTGATACTTCCTTCTTAGCACGTCCACATTCCGGTACCGATAATTCTACCACATAAAAAAATCATCCACATGCGTCCTCTGTGTCATAACTATTCAGTTGTGGTACTGAGCCGCTTAGAGAACGCATTTGAACAATTTTACTTCTTTGCTGCCATTCCTTATATACACTTCTCTTAACTCTCGTCATTGTGACGTTACTATTGGCGTCATCTGATGGCTTCCTATAATTTGCATATTATTCTTGAAGATGTGTGCGATAATTCCATATGTGAAATTTTTACTTTAGAGTGCGATTTCCGTATGATTCTGAATTATCCTTAATTTATGGACATGAGCGTATTTACGTACCATGGTACAGAATAATCGTTTGTGCGATACGTAACAATAAATTCTTAATATCATAATCTTTCTGAAACACACTGTAAAGAAAGAGAACTAACTATATAAAGAAAGCGAATTTTCCTAAGTTCACTTTTAAATAATAACTAAATGAAAATTATTTGATATGTTCATTTCCCTTTGTGACACGTTAGGCTGAGATTATTAGAACAACGGGAAGGCTAAGAGAAAGGCACTCCTCCGCGGGTGATAAGGGAAGGAAAGTTGGCGAAACGATATATAAACCCAGACAGAAGCACAATGGAGGAACTAAGAGGGGATACTCTTTCGTAGGTATCAAGGGGAAAAGAAGTCTTGGATGAAAAGGAATTTGAGCGAATCGACATCTTCTACATATTCTGTGTAATAACTAGACGAAGTAAAAATTAAAATATGTTCAGTTTTAAATTTTATTTATTTTTCATCCGTGTTGTGTAAAGCTATTTTTATTCACTTTTAGCGCTATTTCTTCTTTTTTTTCCCCTTTTAAATAGAAGAAATTGTTTTTTCACTTTCTTGTCTCTCTTCTACCGCGCCGTGGTTCATTCTACTGCGAAATCAACCATAAAAAGCGCCTGTGATTTTTTGTAGAAGACTGCTGTTACGTGTTTTGGTTGTAGATTATTTATCCCGAGAGGTAATTGAAAGCGCTAATGCATCTGTCTCGGTATGTGTGTGTGTGTGTGCGAGGTTTTGTTGTGTTCACTTTGCATTATATTTTCCGCGGAATGAGAAACCGATTTTAATCCGAGTTCCCTATTCTTTTCATTCTGTCATGTTTTATTCAGCAGTTGTCTATTCACATTCCCAACCCATTTCTAACCAATCGATAAATCAGTTTTCCCTCCCTTCCGGGAATTTCTAGGAATGAAGGAGGGAAGAAGCATTCAATCGTTTGCTTTAATTTTGTTTTGAAATTAGATAAAAATCGCAAGTAAATGGTTGGTTTGGAGAAAAGGATGAGGCGAACCAAAACTAAGCTACTATTCTATTTATGAAGAAAGCAGTGATTTTTCTTTCCCCGCTCTCCGTTTTTATTAAAAGTATTTCCTGAAGTTATTTGGAATGTAGTTTTTATAGCAGCCGATCTGTGAAAATGTTTTATAGCTGCAACGAGTTTTATTTGCGTGTTTGGATATATAACGTGCGAAAAGAAACCCTTTCCCACTGCGGAACAAAATAACCAATTCTCAATAAACATCAAAATACTGACAAACCACTAAATTATTTAACATTTTTTCGTGTAACTTAAAACATGCGCTGTATTAAAGTAAAATATTTGTACGCATAACATTGTACCTTTTTAGTTCCTTTTACGAAGTAAAGAAATTATTGTAATCGCGAAAAATTTCCGGTATCATATTTCAACGAAGATTTCCATTTCGACTGCTTTCGAAACCATTTGAACGATGTTTTTGCGTGACATCCGTACGTACGGACAGAATGAAGGACTATTTTTGCTGAAACTGATTATAAAATGGATTCAGAAGAGATTTTTTTTCTTGACGTCTGTACATACATACGTACCTATGTATTTCGCTTAACTCAAGAACGAGCAGCCGTAGAACGTTGAAATTTTGTATATGGGATTGCTATTTAGTTGTGCACCTCCCTTTTTCGTTGCACTCTAAATCGAATGGTAGTGTAGGAGAAAATTTGTGTGTGCTTTTTTTTTGTTTTCAAGCTATGTTGTTTCTGAGTAATGGGTATACATTTGGGGAGAAACTCACACCTAGTGTATTAAAGAAAGCCATGCGACAGCAAAGTGTGATAAAAGTGGCCAAATGGTCATTGGCAATGTGAATTTACTAAAAACATTTGCTGGGAAATTTTTATTATTAAGGAAATGAGTAGATAGAAAGTACATAGTCATATGATTTAAGCTGTAATAGTTTGTTGCATCAAGTTAAAGATGCATGGAATACCATTCGGTAAACTTAGTCAAATGTCGGTGGGAGAAGGGTTGTCATGCTATTAAATAACTTTAATATTTGCGGAATTCCGGTCTTGTTCGTTTTATGTACAATCGTTAACTTGACACTTTAAAGTAATAGCTTGCAGACTGTAGATTGATATTTAAAGATCCCTGACTCTGTATTAAACGCGGTACAATTTTTTATTATTTAGGGAAAATCCGAAGATGATAGGGAACCAGAGGAAGGGATCTGAATTTTAATTACCTTTGCTTAAAAAAATTAAATGTGAAACTGTAAGGTACTGCCACTATTTTATGATATGTTAAGGAATTTCAGGTTAGATATATTGAGATGTTAAATTGAATTTGGTGCAATTATGTTACGTGACGAACCTAAGTTTTTTAAGCCCAAATATCTGATACATCTTTTTAAGTGCCGTGAAGTTTAGAACTCTTAAGATTTAAACGCAGTTATAGCACAAATTTTGGAAATACATCTTACCTTTCAGATGTGCCAGTTCGCTTATACGTGGTTTTGTTTTTCAGAATTATATGGGCGATGTTTTGGAGATTTAACTTGAAAAAAATAACAGTCAAACCAGGTAACCCACAGCTATTAAAACTCGAAACAGAATTAGTAATATCACGAATGCGTAAAATATACATAGTCACTAGTCCATTTTTCATTCAGTTCTGCAAACTTTAATAACATTCATTTGTGTTATTAAAGTTTTAAATGGCCGGTATGTTAACATACAAACATTTGGTGATTTAACATAGTGCCAGTGGCTGTACAAAAATTATAAATAGATAAAAAAAAGTCACATCTAAAAATTTGATTGTAGTACGTACGTAGTACGAGTAGTCGTGTAATCGTAGTGATGAATATGCAGCCACGGAAGTACGTCGAATGCCTTTTCTATTGAAAATAATGTATATTCTCTTAGTGGCTAAATTGCTATAAACATCAGATTATTCCTTCTCAGTAACTACTCCGTAGACAATACTTATGTGTTTAGTCCAGATCTCTATAAAAACGAAAACTGTGAGTAACCAAAGACAAAATAAATGTATCACCCATAAAGTAAATGATCTGATAAACTTTGAATGTGGGATGTTTGTGAGCGAACTCAGTAACAATGCGAGGCTTCTGAAGTTCGAGAACGGATGCGGAGTGGATCAACAAGCAAAAACTTGTTCTGAGCCCAAAACTATTAAAAGCTGTTTGTAACGGAGAGTGTTCAACAAACACTCACGCAGCAGTGCATTCCATTACAGATAACGTGAATCAAGTGCCAATGCTGATAATATCTTAATGAATAGAACGCTACGTGTTAAATCTACAGCAGCAAAAATCTCCTCCGTACACCTTATTTACTACTAAGTGAAAGATCTTCGAGCGGGGGGAGGGAAAAGGAGTAAAAGTTTGGAAGCGGTCATGCAGCTTGACGAATTTCACCATTGGCATTGCAATGAATTGGGGGAATAATAGAAAAAGCATCATGGAAGAGTATTGAAAATAGGTGAATAAGTTGGGGCTGAAGCGGAAGGATTTATTTAATTTAGGTAAAGAAAGTGAGAGCTATCTGCCCTGCTTTATCCCATTTCTGACTGAGAGCACTGCTGAGGACTGATGTGGAAAGTGGTAGGGTGAAGATATCACGAAATCATGGATGCTTCTCGATGCTATCTTATTAGTCATGTTTACAGGATGTTTGGTTCATGTGGTAAAATGCATTATCATTTTCGATCATTTTTACGTAGTAATGATGTTATTTTCGTCAATGGAAATGGACAGCAGGACGGGCTTATCATGAAGCTCATACTGTACGCGAAAGATTTGAGGAGAGTTACAAGTACTGTTCTCTTAATTCTTTAGGCATGATCTACATGAGACACAGGTAAACGGATCTGTTACAATAGAAATGAATGATGCATGTTATCGTATTTAGGTATATCTAATCTCCTAAGTTTTGTAACAGGTAGTAAAACTTATGCTTAGAAGAATTTACGGTATATTATGAGCAAAAGGTAATCATTCGAACTACCAATGGATAATCATAAAAATAAGCGCCTATGTAAAGAGAACTAATTTTTTAATGTAGACCTTACGTTATTACATTACTAAAAAGAACAAAATACAACAAAATAGGCCGAGTATCTAAGCTTACAAGGAAGAAATTTTTTAAATCCAGGGCTTAAATCCCCCCTTCTCAATATTGTAATTGCAATTGGCATGCAGACTTACGGGTACTTGTTTCAAAATCTCTGGTTATGATAGCAGATGTTTTTACCCCAGAGGTTGCTTGTAAAGGAATGGGTACAAGAAGCTCAGATTCCGTCCGCCAGGATGCTTTTAGTTAAAACTCGGATGTATCTTATGAAGATTGGTTGTCCAGAAAAAAATTATGCTTTGCTCTTTGATAAAAATATATAGTCGAATCCAATGCACACATTACCTCGGGTATCAGCAGCAAAAGTAACTTTTTTTTTTGTTTGTTTGTTCCAATGGCGGGCCCTCAGCCGACTTTGACTTGGCCACTACTAAGGCCAGAAGTGGTGGTCACATTTTATGGAGGCACCTAATAGGTGGGCCACCTTTGTCTCCCATGAAGGGACGAATAGTTGCAGCCATGCATTCTCCGGGATTCGAACCCAGGCCCTTTGGTATCGTAGCCGGCTCCCCTAACCATTATACCGTGTGTGCGGCGCAAAAGTGACATAAAAGAGGGGGAATGTACGCGCACTGTTGCTAATAATAATGGATGCACAATTATGACTCTAGTTGTTTCCAGGTGCTAATAGTAATTCGATGTGATAAAGTCCGCCGTAGTTTTAAGATCTCTCGAGTTCTAAGAGACTGAATTGAGTTGGTGTATGTCATGCAGATTCGGATATATAAAATAGTTAAGACACTTTAATTGCAGATGGGATTTCACCTGGGAATTGCAGTCTAATGTATGGTACTAAGCTAAAACAATGCTGAATGTCGTAAGAGTTTTGACTAAACATCATCATAGTGTACGCATAGCCATTTGTCCCTTGAAGTAGATAAATTAATGTTTTGCATTTAATAGTACTGAACATTTCCTCTTGTCAACCATTAGCTTTCTCTTCTACTTTAAATTTAATTATGTAGTATAAAAGAGAAATAACGTTTGCTGTGATAGAGGATCATGTGACTGCAAAAGTAACATTAACCAAAAATTGTTCATGGTGTTTTCTACTCTTCATTGGGTAAATTGGTGAGGATAAATGCGAATCTTCTGTGGTTTTCTTTATTTTCTTACAACAGTCGTCAAGATTCCGGAAAAGTAGGGTAAATTTTTTTTTTCAGATTGAACTTTTTTAAATTTCACATTTATTCACCTTGTTATACACGAGTAATACGTATAATGTGCAGGTAATTGATATATTTACGTTCAGGGTATCTAAGATAATCACCACCGAGGGTAAAGACAATTTCGTTTTATGCAGTCATAACTGAAAGCTTACTCGTGAACCATGATTTATATCCTGAAGCGCTTATGGGTTCTAAAAGAAGAGACTAATAGTATCAGCCATACCGGTGTTTTCTTTGAGGATGATGAGAATCGTAATATTTTGACTTTTATATGGTGCTGAGGGGGATGAAAAGAAAGAAAGGGAAAACACTTTTGTATTGCTATCCCTTATAGATTTAGTATTGTAATTTTGCTTATATATTAGATCAAATGTGGTGAAAGAATGCAAACTTGCTGTCGTTGCCGGTGTACACTGCGGGGGGTGGAAATGGGACATTTCTACATCTCCCGTTCTACTGGGCCGATTAATGAAATTCAACTTGCGTTTTTCATGTCCCGGAAGCGCGACTTTTGGATATACATTAGATTTATATATAGCATTGTTTTAAAATAGGCATTTTGACACAAAATAGGACTTTTTCTGAAATGACATGCCAATTTTTTTTTTCCAAATTTCGATTCTACGACTCAAATTAAGCCAAACTGCCAAGTTTGGAAAAAATCGCGCGAGTAGTTTTTAAAGCGTTAGCTCTCAATAATTTATCTCCTCCATATTAGTTAAATCTGGTATCTAATTATTAATATTTCCTTTTTTATTAAACTTATTTGATTCTTCACTTCACATTTCAAAATACAGGTTCATTCCAAACAAAAATCGCCCCATTTCTTGTGATTTATTTTAAAATAATTTTCACAAATTTTTCAAAAACATTTTTGTATTATAAACTATAAAATTTTTAACATCGTCTGAAAGTAGATGTATTTCTAGGCACACCTGCAAAAAAATTAGTTTTTTATTCAAATTTCTCTAAGATATAAATGAATTTACATATATTGGCGCGTTTTGAAATTTGGCATATATTTTATAAACGATAATAACGCCAAATGGGGTTTACGCACTTCGTTAAAATTATTTGAAAGTATGAACGATGACTTTTCTCCGCTCGTGTATAATGAAAAAAACGGAAAGAAAAATAGGTTGCTAAAAATTAAGAAGTTCGCCAAGTGAATGATTCTTGGTGCAAACTAAAAAAAATGCGCCAAGATAAATTTTTGAATTTCTCCGTAAATTTCGCACTAAATTTACAAAATTTAGCTTTTAGACATAATTTGAGTCGTAGAATCGAAATATGGAAAATAATTGGTATGTCATTTCAGAAAAAGTCCGATTTTGTGTCAAAATACCTATATTAAAACATTATTACCTATATTAAAATATCTGTATATAAATCTAATAGATATCCTAAGTCGCGCTTTCGAGACATGAAAAACGCAAGTTGAATTTCGTCAGTCGGCCCAGTAGAACGGGAGATATAGAACTGCTCCCCCCCCGCCTTTCTTTGCGCAATGTACATATCTGTTTCCTAAAGACCTCTGTCCTTCATTAGTAATCGCCTTCTCGAATTAGTGAGCGAATAAACGTATTGAGGGTTTGTCGAACTCCTATTTGACGCCTGCTGCGACTTAAAAACGCTTAAAAACTCATCACAGAGCTGTTGTCGAAGAGTAGATAAAATCGGGTGACTTGTACAAATGAAGATATCGTTAATCGATAAATTAAGCCATTCAAAAACTCTCGAGCGTAAACTACTCCGTTAACTACCGATGGTGCACTTCAAGCACTTAACACTTTATTGAACGTGCCTTAATAATCGATTCTGAGGCAGTCCTTTGTCCCTCTGCTTTTGTTCCCGTGACTGAGTGTGCTCTTTTTCCCTTTTTCTAACGATCGAAGCTCATCGAATTGGGAAAGTAGAAGTCGGGGGATAGAAACGAGTTAGTTACTAGTGAACTAAATCTAATTTTGTGCTTTTGGGACTGACACTACGGACTTCAGACCGAAAAAGGCTTTCATGTATCTTTCATATTTCGAGTCGACTGTTTTCGGATTCCGACTTTGATTTCTGAGACACTGAATAAGTTCCTAAATTACGGCCAAGTGATTTTAATTCTGAGTAGGATTTTAGATAGCTTTGTGAAAGTAAAGTTATGGGTTGGTACAGTTTATTTACATCTTAACGAAGCAATTTTTTCCCCAGCTGTATTGAATTAGTTTGGGAGTATCTTATTCGGGAAGAAGAGTAATATTTTAATAAAGTTGCTTGTTTGTAATTTATTATTAGTATGCAAGACAGTTTGCAAAATATTCTATTACTGCTGATGGCGAGTGACTGTGCCTCCGCCAAAATAATCAGTTTGTTAGCAGATGCTGCTTCCGTCTAATCGTGTATTTAAACATCTGTTTTATTCTTCGAAAAAGACGTTTTAATTTAATATCAGGTGAAGCATTTTGGGTAAAAAATCTACTAAATGCAGGATTATTTAATAGTGTACATTTTGTTTACTTTAATGTTACTGTACGGTTAAAATAGCTGTATCCATTTTGTGAAAATTGAACTTCTTACCGTGTGCATTGTGGTAGAAATTTGTTTTTAAGTACAACATTTATTAGCATAAAATTTGACAAATTATCTTGCATTTCTTTTTAACGTTTTCCTTTAAAGTGCGGAATTCAATACACTCTTTTGCAAAAAAATCGAAGCACCGTGAAGGAAGTGGTTGTTTTTTATGAAATTGAATATGTGTATAGCTCATACACAGATAATAAAATGATTAAAAAATCAAGATCATAGTACCTGCTCATGGCTCACAATCACCCATTGAGCGTTCAAATTAGTAGTTGGACGAACCGCACCTGGCGGCAATATATGCTTGAATTCGTCGAGGCAAGGAGTGGTAGAGGTTCCTAATGCCATCCTGTGACACATTCTGCCAGGCATTCATCAGTTGTCGCTTCAGATCTGCGATATTTTGTAGTGCCCGAATCTGGCGGTCTGCCATGTCCCAGACATGTTGGATTGGTGAAAGGTCTGGTGAACTTGCTGGCCAAAAAAGAGTATCAACCGCACGGAGACAGTCTAGAGATATGCGAGCGGTATGTGGCCTGGAATTATCTTGTTGGAAAATGAATAATGTGCCATGAAGGGTAATGCAACCGGCCGCAGGATAGTATCAACACATCGTTGAGCTGTTAAAGATGTACGGAGGATGATTAAAGATGACCTTCTGTCATAAGCACCATCACACCAGGGGTTATGTCTGTATGTCTTTGTAAAACGAAGGCTGATTGGGACCGCTGGCCCCGTACTCTCCAGACATGAACACGGTGGTCATCTGCTTCAAGAGTGAAGCGGGATTCACAATACGATGCCAGGCTGATGGCAGCCATGATGATAGGCTGCGACACTCCTCCAGACGACTCCGCCGATGTTGTGGGGTCAAAGGCAAACGTCTTAAAGGCCTCTGTGAGCGTAACCCCACCTCAGACAAGCGCCGTGAGATGGTAGACGGTACCACGGGAGGTATAAATGTGGCTGTAATGCGTTGAATAGTCGACAATGATACCGTTGGGGCGGTTCGAGCCTGGCGAGGAGTCATCCTATCTTGGCCCGCATTTGTACTTCTTGGCCTTCCAGAACCTTCATTTCGTCGGCAATTTCCTTGTAGCAACCATTGCTGCCAACATCTTTGCACAGCAGTGTCTGTACGCTGCAGGTGGCGGCCTATTGTTCGGTATGACCACCCAGCTTCACGTATTCACGTAACCCTACAATGCGACCACGTTCGAAGTCGTTTATTTGTCTGTAAAGTCTTCGATATCGTCGTAATGGCATCTTTAGTTGCTTCTTCACGGAATTATGATGGTAGCAACAAAAAAAGATAAATTTTCCGCCTCTGTTACTGGTTTTATACTTTAAGATAGCGTACTAGAAATACGCGCTATGATCGCAATTCCTGTTTTGCCATGAAACTTTGATCATTTGCATGTTCGATCAAGATGTTTTTGCACACCAAATTTCGTCTCGATCGCAAAAGTTCTTCTTGGTGCTTCGATTTTTATGTAAAAGAGTGTATTTAATAATTTTTTTTTAAATTTATTTATTTCTTCTCTTGCTGTCTGAATTTGGGAAAGCAATTTAAAATGCTTCGCATCAAATATCACTTGGGTAATAGTCAAATTCAGACATGTTTATGTCTTATTATATAACATGTTTATGTGTTATGTAAACTGTGGGAATAAAAAAATGACGGAAAAAATATGATATTTAATTGCTTCTGGCCTCTTTCAGTGAGGAAATAAATTATGAAGGCGCAGACTTGTGATTCAAGGATGAAGCTGTTTTATGCCAATCAAGCCGGAGTTTTCGCTTTAAAAAAAATGAAAGAGCATTCTATGAAATTAAGTTATAATTTTGTCTCAGAAACAGGAATATAATATTGGATTAAATGTATTTTTTAATATAAGTTTGAATTTTTTTGCTCTCATTAACATTAAAATCCTAAAATTTTTACATCCATTAGATTTCTGCTGGAATAGCTAAATGTGTGAAATCATTATCTCGGATATTAACATAAAGCTTTACATAAATTTGTAACGCATTGCGACTGCGACGAATTTTAAACAGTGTTTGCAAATAAGACAGACGGTTCAGATTCTCATTCTTTTGCCGATCATGTTTCTTTACGTAAACTTCATCTTTGTTACATCCTGTTTGAATGTGAATATTCAGGTATTGCATATGTTATTATTAATTTATGATTCAGCTTCTCAATTAATGGTTATCTTGCTTAGGAAACCTGCAACCAAACGATCTACAAAAATATTAACATGTGTAAAATTTACATCTAAAAATGTAGGAGAGTGTAAACTGCACTTTTATCAGCTCTGCATAAATTCACTGCTTTTGTTCACATTACAGTCATGAAACTGAAATACACGGGGGGGGATTCAAAAGTAGCTTACATTCCACCTATTTTCATTTGTACTTTCATGCATCATTACGAGTTTATTGCTGTATATTTGTGTGTATGTCCTTTTACTGCTTATTAAGTTATGTTTATAATTATTAAGTCAATCTTGCATACTGGCATTTCCTATCTCATCGCCGATATCGCACTACCTTCCACTACCGCGGTCGCGTACTCGCCTTCTCCCGGATTGGCAGATTGGCTACAGCTGTAGCACACTGGTGTCGTCATGACCTCATCTTACGTTCTCCCGTGCTTACCGTTCGATTTTCCATCAAATTGCTTATCTCCTACAATGAATGTTACGCTAATCTCAACAGCTATTAGGAACTCTATAGACTCGAAAATCGGTATATTGTTATCCCAGAGTAGCGCCTACGCACGGGAACCTGCTGCGAACGTAAGTTTGTCTGAGCCCGCAGCAGTGTAAAGATAGGTAAAAGGGGCCGAAATAAGCAGATTTTTCAATAAAATATGTGTGCAAAAATGACACATTGAGGTGCTACAGTCGTGAAACTTTCAAGCGATAGCATCACTACACGAATGCGGAGCACGCCGATATGCGTTTTATTCACAAGGCTGCTTAAGGAAACGAAGAAGCTGCTCAAAAGACGTATACACACACCCACACATACATTGTATCGATATTCATATGTTGAGCCTGCCTTCTAGTGATTTTCATATTTCGTCTTGGGTCCGATGTGGGCTGAGTTTTTATTTTAGTGGATTTACTAATCAAAACGCATGCGCAAGACAGTTTCTTGAAAACAGTCCTTCACGAAAGATCGTCCAATAGAAAGATTGCTTTCGAATAGAAAGAAACTGTAAATAATTAGTCAACCAGCAATCCGTAGCAACTAAACCTCGAAGAAGTGTAGTTTTGAAATGCTGAACTGTTTTAGCTTTTCATTACGAAATAAAAGTAAATTTTTCGATAACATCCAGTCGCCACAATAATTACACATGTCTAAAAGTGAGCTGCTTTAAAGTCTAATGAGATGTTAGGCTAAGAGAGATAGAAATGTTAATTTGAAACTCGTATATAGCTTGAGATAATAGATTAGGATTTTGATTGCGTATGGTATTTCTCCCATCTTCGTAGCATGCCTTCGTGGGTGTAGTGGTCAGCACGCTCGGCGCGTATTCGAGAGGTCCGTGGTTCAAGTCCCGGCGATTACATTGATCATTTTTCACATCTCCTGCTTACGAAAAATACCTAATGTCTCTACAAGCGTATTATGAATTTAAAGGTTTGAAGATGCTTTGAAATAAGATCATACAATTTATCATTTAAAGAAACGACGTTAAAATATCAGTTAAATAAATCAGATCAAACATGTTGTAATAATATATTGTTGGGCAGCCTGCTTTTTTTTTGTGTGTTTATACTAAATTATTTCGACTCTCTGACCAAACAAATTAAATTCGTACAGTAAAATACCAGTCTTATGAGGTAGTATACTCTCTTTTTGACAGTTTACTTGTTTTACTTTTTCCGAAAGCACTAAATTTAGTGTAGCTGCCGTACGTTTACATTTTTGCATTTCTGTTGCGTGACTTTAAAATAGTCGTAGAGATTATTAGCGATAGTTGGAAGTTATTTAAGAAAAAATAACATGCGTCTGGCTAATCAATGGTTAAAGATATGAGTTAGTTTATTATTTCGAAGGTACTGCAAATGATCTTCAGTCAGAGAAACTGAATCGCTGTCAACCATTAGAAAGAAAAGGCTAGTGATAATTAACAGCGAGTCGAAGAAATGCAATTAGTTAAAAACATGAACATTTAGCATCAGTAACGACAGCGGAAATGAGTATTTAATAGAACCAACTGGAATAAAGTTTCATGCGGAGACGTACGACATGAATGAATCCTTGATGGAAAGAAAGTTGATACGGAATATAGTTTAATCTGAAATATTTTTGGGCGCAACACGTACTTTATCTGTCAAAGATTTTTACCCTTTGAGTTACGAGTTAACAAGTTCAATCGCACATGCTTGTCAATTCGTATTTTGTTTTCATGGTGCTTCAAATCGCGTTCATAGATTTTATGTGTATAGGCCATGTGACGGTTAATTTCTTAATTTAAAAAATATGCAGAAACTTAGGTGAGTTGGAATATTCATTATTTTCTAAGTTTAAAAAGTTCTTCTAATAATTTAAAGCTTTTAAAATTAAAAGACTTTCTTTGGCATGTCTCTTAATAAATTTGTAAAGATAGTAGCCTATCATCACTTTTGCAAGGGTTATGACAATATGAATTATTTCTTTAGCTTAGGTAATAAATATTTTACTTGACAACCAAGATATCGTAGATTTAATTTCAGTTAATATAAAATTGGTCTTGGAGTTTTGTGTTTTAAAGACGTTAATAATTAATAATTTTTTAAGATAGTGGAAACAAAGCGTGACACTGTATTCAATCCTGCTTGTTCTCAGAGCTTGCTAATCCTCAATATTTTCCATCAGAAACTTTTTATCCCTAAATTTTGTAGGTCGCTTGAATATTGTTGCGTGCGTGTGGTTTCGTAATGGACTGAATGCACAAGTCGATAAAAAGTTAATAAAATTTATTCTTTTCACAAGAAATAAAAGAAAATGCTGGAATATTACCTCAGATATACGTACAGTATCACAATATCTCACAGCAGTTATATCCAGAACCGCTAAACCACTAAGCAGGACTCAATTAAAAAATAGAGAAACTAATTCTATCTCACAGTGAATTCTCTACACTCAATAACAGCGCTTAGTAAACATACAGTTCGCTTAAAACAACAGCAACTGAGCTTAGATGTTTTTAATCTGGCGTTTATAAGCTTTTTAATCATCAAAAGGACGTTCTCGTATTTTCTCGATTTTACTGGATAGCATAAACAATTACATTAGATATTTGTTTATTAAATATTAAATGCACGCTGTATTGTATTTTTACTTTTCCGGCGTAGTTTTCTCTTCAAATTAGTCACGCGCTGCGTTGCACGGGAAAATAAAACAATTTTAATTGCAATTCTATTAAAATAGCTAAATAAATACGAAATCCGTAACAATATAAAGGCTGTAAATGGCGAGAAAATGTAACTGAGAATAATAAAATTTGTATGTAATTTTCTACAGCTTCATTTCTTGGAAGCTTAAAAAAGCGTCCGGCGAATTTTTTTCCATAAAACTTTTCAGTATTAAATCACTGACACTCATGAATGCATATACTAATTAGATAAAGTGGTACTATTTTTCATTTAATATGTATATTGTTACAAGTATTTATGAAATGACTACCTAGTTTTTTTATTCTTTCTTTCCATTTCATAGCGAGCACACTGTCTTGCAGAATTACCAGTCCATTTTATTAAGATACTTCATGTTTCGTCTTCAATAAAATCTACATTAAAACATAATTAAATATCAAATCCTTTGTAGCTTCTTGATAGTCTTGCCAAATATTAATATTTATCGCTGAATTATCATCTGTTCTCATATGTATTAAGGCTGTTTGCCTTTTATAAAACCTGACGGCTTCATTTTTCTGTTTATTTAAGAAAGATATACGATATAATAAACTCAACCTGGTTGGTAACTGTATTAACGTCGTTTATCATAGTTCCCCCACAGTGTGCAGCACGGAAGATAAGACCCCAATACCTATCTCCACTAACTGCATATAAATAATGCTAATAAGGCAAAGGTATACCGAATAGAAATGCATAATTATGCTGTTTAGCATACTGATTAGTAATGAGTGTTTTTTGGTAAGATATTGCTGCGCGAACAAGCTATTGTTCATCTTTAAACGCGAAAGGAATAAAATTTGTTGCGTTAGTATCGGTAAAATAAAATACTATTCAGTTTTGCTTTAATGATTTTACTCATTAAATTTTAATATAGTACTTTTAATTCATATTCTCCCATACAGAATGATTTGAATTCATATTCCCATACAGAATGATTATATCTATTGAGATATCACTTGGCATTGAATTTATTTGTATTCATCTTTCCCTTCGCCTAGAAATTCGTTATATATATATAGAGAGCGAGAGAGAATTGACTTCCGATGAGCTAGAGCAGTTACTTCATTAGTCGTTTAATATGTTCCGGATGAGGATAATTTGCGTAATACTTATTGGATAATAACTGACTGTTGAATCGATGCAGTCACTAATTGACTTAAAACCGCTATCAAGTGAACTGAATTGAAAAATGTTTCAAAATCCTTTAGGCACAGTCTAACCGCAAAAGTTCCATTTTGCATAGTTTTTATTATGAAACCTATGTTTAAAAATATAGCGAATGAAAAATTTATCTGGAGTACATCTGCGGTCGTTTATAAACCATCTGAGGGCTGAATTTTAAAGATACTGAATTCTTTAAAATTAATTGTTCCCATTTCATAATGAAGTGTTTCTCTGCAAGTTTTCCCGTCATTTAGGAGGGAGAAAAAAACGCGTAGTGAATAATAAAGTTAAAAACAAAAGTATTTTACTGGAAAGAGCTCTTTTTTATTACGGAGTGGCGTAGAATGTATAAGGGGAATGTAATGAAAACTGAGCTGTTTCATATTTTGCAAAATTAATGTTTAAGATGTAATAAAGCTGACAGTAAAACATTGGTTGCATCTTTTATTTCAATATGTTCCACATTGCTTTACGAAGCGATGGTTTTCTTTTTCTTTCCTTCCGCATAGTGGGATGCGTCTGCTTAGTTTTAATCATTACTTTATCGCGATAATATTTAACGCTTTGTAAGGAGAAGCGCTCTTAATTAACCCCAATTATTTCTCTCTTAATTATTTACTCATTTTCTCTGAGTACAAATTCATCTGCTTATAAGCGCAGTATGTAATGTGTGTGTAAACGCAAGTTTAGACAGTTAAGCGCATTTTGAAATTCGAATTTTTCGAAGACTTGTGCAATGGGAAATATCATTATTTAAAATTGACAATCTTTGGTTTTGTGTCTAACCCTGCGAGTAGAAATACACGCACGCACGCACGCACACGCACACAATATTATTTGTTTCTTCATTTTGCTTGTGTTCGTTTCTTATCTCATCTGCTATATGTCTAGCAATATTATTACATTTTAAAGACAATATTTTTACTTTAAACATAGGCTTATTAAGTTTTAAATCCTGTTAGAACCGCCTGTATGGATGAAGACTATATTTTTCTCTACCTTTGGCTTATATTTATTATTAAACAAGCAACTTTAATGATTCTCTAAACTCAATTCTAAATCCCAAACATAAAATTTTGGCCACGTTTACGTATATGCTGGTGTCCGTAATTAGTACTACTGTAATATCTTATATTTGAAATATCATTTCTGATTTGGTCTTTTTATAAGGTTCATTATTTTTCTTCGTCTTCCACTCTGAAGCTATAGTTCATAATGATTATGTTATAAATACATTCGCATTACACATTACTTGTTTTGTTTTTCTTATGATTTTTTTGGAATTCGATTATATGAAATGTTTTATCATCGTTTTCATTGAAGATGGATTATATCTTTCGTGCTTCTGGTGAAAAGCGGCAGCTGATTAGTTTTATTATGCAAAGTTTATATAACGCTATTTTCTTTCCTTGATTGCCGAATGTTGTTGAATGTGGCCATTCGAGTAACATTTGTATTGTTGACCATCAACATTATGTCCACTTTCGCAAATTGTTTATTTGTAAGAAATTATAGTATTTTCCTGTGCGTCTCTCGTGGCGTAAATTGTTACCACGTCTACTTAACAATCGGAAGATCAGTGGTTCGATTCCGAATGAAGCTCAGTTGATTTTTTATGTTTCATGCCTCTAAATTCTTAATGGTGTTTAGATATTTTTACCAATCTCTGATAGTGCAGCAGCTTTTAAAGCCGTCTTATCTCTCACTTCCGTTATGAATTATTTTAGTATGTATATATTAAAATATAATGGTGCATCAACAAGTAATTTTAAAATTGAACTGCGAAAGAAAAACAAATGGCTGTCTACGTCGGTTATAATCAGCTGTAGATAGAAGTGTATCAATTTACACGAAACGTCAGATGAAGTTAACGTAAAGTTTAGGAAGAAAAACAAATGCACAGATAAATAAAATCACGCAAAAATTAAAGTAAGGTCTATTTGTTTAATTTACTTTCGCTGTAGGACGTAAATTGTTTAGACAGATTTCGATCGTAATTCTTGTTCTTCTACTATGGCTTTTGATTGTTTTTGAATTCGATATAGGAGCTTATATAACAAAAGTAGGAAATGCATTATGAGATTAATTATTTAAATTGTATAATTATGCAATAAGAGAGCAAAGTCTGTTTCCTTATATACAAATGTTTACATACATATGCACAAAATATAAGAAAAGAATTATCAGATTTTTAATGGAAATATTTGAAATGCGAAATAATGTAGATGATGTTGGCATGGTGATGAGTAAAGAAATAGCTGCAGTCACGGCTGATTGAATAAATTTTATTTCTTCAGAAGCACATTCTTAACTTGGATTACACAGTGCAGATGACGTAATCTACACACCTGATCCTGATCACATTTTACACCGTTATGGCAATACAGTTGATGAAAGAGAGGTAAGTGGGACATTAAGACAGAAAATGAGAATAACAATACGATATGTCTAAGATAAAATTCCCGTTCAAATTAATTCAGTTTTAGTTTGGCTTTATTTTGATTGCATGATATTTAATTTCGGTTTCTAAATTTGAAATCACTATTGGCTGAAGTATATGAGAGCACCTGTGTCATTAGCATTATGCAAAAATCATATGACACGGATTAACTTTGAAATGACAAAGTTTAGAGCTATTTATTATAAGTAATTACTGTTTTTAGAATAGGAAGAGAAATAACCAAATTAAAATCAGAAGTTGAAGGATTATTGAAAATTACAATTAAGTTACAATTTTACGTATTTTCTCTCTCTCTCTCACCCACATTCGTGCAGTAAGATACAAAATATCTAAATCAAAATTAAGCTAAAAATATATTTAAATCAAAATTCTAACTTTAATTTTCAATACTCCCTTTGCTGTCTATACATCTTAATTTAATTACTTCCCCTTTCTATCATAAAGATAGTAACTAATAAATCGCTCTAAATTGCATCATTTCAAAATTAATGTAAGCCATTCTTACATAATGCTAATGATGCAGGAATTTACATAAAGCTTCAGCCAATAATAATTTCAAATTTGACTACCGAAACTTAAAATTTACCAATAAAAATAGAGCTAACCAAAACTAATCATTCTGAATAGGAATTTCATCTTGAAAACGTCGCATTCTGTATCTCCTAAATAATCTGTCAGCTCTCTTGCCGGCTGCTGCTGCTTCTCTCTTTAAATAAATTTTAAAAATCTAAAAGATACTAATGTAGTTCTTCAAGAACAGGAGCGCTTACTGCGCCAATTTATTGATGTTTGCTTAAAAAATATTTTTCAACGAAAATAAAATATTAAACTGGAAATGACTGCTATACCATCTCTATGCACCAAGTTTCTTCACTCCGTAATGTTCTCTACTGCTTCAGCAACTTGGAAATTACTATATATTGCTACGAACTGCAGGTTCCTGGCTGTCTCATTCGCTTCGGGTGATCAAGAAGATGTTGAAAATGTATAACAAATTTTAATGACTCAGCACAATAAAATTGCTCCAGGGAATAAACAATTACTCCGTAGCATTCGTGAAATATCGTTAAGTTTCATTTTTGAGCTACAAAGTCTTGGAGCTGATTGACAAGTGATTTGCCCTTGGTCTCAAAACCGTATTTCTATAGTTCTGGAAGTTTCAGTGCACCGCTAGAAAAGGCAGCTTTCCTGCAAATAGCTTATTTACCCAATCAACTCTCCCCCCTCCCAAAGAAAAATACAGAACAGTATTTAATAACCTTTAGGCAGAGACGCAACATAAGAAACAGAAACATCGGAAGGTTTGAAGAATATCTCGGTAAAGTAATGCATAAGTTTATAGCAAATTCATGCACACATATATATTCATAGACACTAAAGTAGTCAGGCAAATGTTCATAGACATTAAAGATAGTTCGCATTAATTACAGCTATATTCTGTAAGAACAAGTAGCAGGGAAGAAACACGTTCAAAGTACTATAAATATGTTACGTAATTTGCATCGATGCGCAAAATCAAAAGCAAATATATATGCGATAAGAGGTCAATAATACGTTGACTAAGAAAAAAAAAAAGAATATACATATACAGATTCATGCAGATTTCGGTGCATATGAAAGTCATTTGCAACTACGTGCAGTCATTTTATATCAATAATGTGATGCAGAATAAATAACAGCTGCGATTATTTTTCTGATTGCTGCTGTTAGTAGTCTCCATCCATGATTTCCTGTGCTCAGTATGTGGAATACTGAGAGCTGTAGGGACGTTTATGGACAACTAAGCACATAGTGATCTAGGTCGCCGGCAGCACCGCATCGGCTGAGACCATTCCCTTTGATGCTAAAACCACATGGCCTATGAGGATTGAGCAGATTCTGGAATCTCTGCTCTTTTCACTGGCCGAAACTTTGGTAATAATTCTGTAAGTTCTCGGACCAGTCAAACCCGAATTCCACCCTTCCTACCACTTTTCAAGAAGTCTATGAAATTTGTGTTTCTTCGTATAAGATGCTGGTAATGCTATGTTATATGATACAGAAAGTCAAAACTGAAGCTTGCTTTGTGAGTTTGTCTGCCATATTGAAGAGGAAGAATTCTGATTGCGTAGTATGATAATATGTTGACTTCCTAATATCTAAAACTCTTTGCAGTCGAGGCAGTTTTAATTCCCCCCCTCCTTTTCTTTGGCAATTGACACTTGTGGCCGCAGTTAACTTGCCATTCTAGTCGTGCCTATTCAAGAACATTTACATTTTTGATATTATTGCGCTAGGAAGCGAGCACAACGAAATAGCGACCAATCAGCACGGAATTTCAAGCTGAAAGTGCGTAGTTATCCAATATAGAAGCACGCGAAGAGAAAGGTTTTGATTTGAGTTAAAACTTTCAGATTCCAATTATTACGTCATTAGCGCTGCGCAAACCATGCAAAATGAAATGATCTAGAAATGACGCAACCCAGAGAAGTTATTACGATTTTTTTAGAACAGAGAGGGAGAATTAAAGACTTACCGTTAGTTTAAATTATAATTTTGATTCACATATTTTTTTTATTTTACATATATATATGTAATGAAAACAAGAAAAAGACGGAGCAGTGTTGATGCATAATACCTAGATAGGATTTCGTAATATCTAAGACATTTGGGAGTCGAGTGGTTTTAATTCCATTTTTATTTGAATTCACATTTGTGGCCACAGTTTACTTGACACTCTAATCGTGCCTTTCCAGAACATTTAAATTTTTGAATACTGCTGCAACAGGAAGAGAGCGAGGGATATAGCGTCCAAACAGCACAGACGTTAAAGCTAAAAGTGGTGCATTTATCCAATATGGAAGCTCGCCAATGCTTAAGTTTTGGTTTAGTTTAAAAACGCTTCAGTTCTCAAAATTGTAAGTTTAGGTTCCGAACTGGTTACGTCGTAGCGCTACGCAAGCCATGCGAGATGGCTTGATCTAGAAGTGACGCAATCCAGAGAAGTTATTACGGTTTTTAGAACAGAGAGGGGAATTAAGGGGTTAGTTTAAATTATAATTTTGATTTACATATTTTTTATCTTACACACACACACATATGTGTGTAATAACAGCAAATTTCAGAGAAGTATTGATGTAGGAACACAGACGTAGAAGCGTAGAAATTTTGCGAAGATACTTGATACTTAACATGCAGAATTAGTAAAGACTAAGAGCTTGGCAGTCGAGGCGGTTTTAATTCCATTTTTATTTCCAATTGACATTTGTGACCACAATCATTTGGCACTCTAATCGTGCCTATTCAAGAACATTTACATTTTTGATACTGTTGCGATACGAAGCGTGCACAACGAAATTACGTTTACGCAGCACAGAGAGAGAGAAGCTAAAATGCGTAGTTATCCAGTATGGAAGCACACGAAGAGGACGGTTTTGGTTTGACTTAGAAAAGTTTCAATTCTCAGAGTTTAGGTTCTCAATTACTACGCAGTTAACGTTACGTAAGATTCGTGGCATAGATTAATTTAGAAAAGACGCAGTCCAGAAATGTTAATATTTTTTTTAGAATGAAGACGGGAGTTAAAGGCTATTATTAATTTATTATTTGAAAGATAGATATTTTCTATTTTACACACACACGTGTATACATGTGTGATATTTTGACGCGCGGCTTGACAACTGCGTAGTTTAATTTCACATTTAAACATTAACCGCATTGTCATCAAATCGCAATCTTGAATGGCTTACTCTGCATAATAGTTTCATTTTTTAAAACAGTTAAAATAACTAATTGATCTAAATTCAATTACTTGAAATCTTCATACTGTGTGCTTTATTTTTTAATTAATTAAAATAAAAAAAACGTGTAAACCCAAAGTGATTATTTTTCAGTTATGTAAAAATAAAATGATGAATTTAAAATGAGCAACTATAAAAATTAAATTTTCTTTCAAGTACATGTTACAGTAATATATGGATGACTAAAAAATTTATTTTATTTAAAACATTTTGGCATTTGAAACATAAAATAAAAGTTGCGAAAACTCTATCAAGGGACTCTATCAAAGACGTATACAATTTTAAAAGTACCGTAAGGTATTTAAGCATAAAATTTTTTTTACTGGTTTCTATTGATCTCTGTGGGGTTTTCTTACTGGTATCATCTGATAAATATTTTGTAATATGTTTATAAGTACTGACATACGTAAAGAAGGACAGGGGCTTGTAGGCTTCTAGATATTTATAAAATTTTATTAAGTTTCTTCGCATTGAATTTTATTTAAAATTACTCTGTGTGCTTCCCCCCATTTAGGTCTGTACGTCATCACTGCTAATTCTGTACTTCTGCTGTTTTATGCTCATAATTATTAGTTTTTATGGAAATTTGATCTGCAGTTCTATTTTTGTGTATTGTTTTTTATAGGGATTCTGTGCATGGTTACCCGTTCTATGTATGGATACTCCACTATGGTATAATTCTCTTGGTTTTATGTATGGGTTTTTGTTTACTGTTTTGTACACTGATTTTGCCTGTATCAGCCTGTATTAGTCTGTAGATTTTTGTATACTGGCTTTTACAGAGATCTGGCCTATGGGTATTCGATTAGGTCTGAGTTTTTGTGTACTGGTTTTTTATGGGGAATAGACCTACGGAATATCTATTTTTTTATGGAGATTTGGCCTATGGATACGCATAAAATTCTAGTTTTTGGCTATGGGTTTTTATAGGGATTTTGTTTATAGTACCCATATGATCTACAGGTTTCTGTTTGTGGGTTTTTATGGGGATTTTTCTTACTGGTAACCGTACAGTTGTGTGAGTTTTTACGGGGATTTGGCTTACAGGTACCCGTACAGCTGTATGGGTTTCCTTCTATGGGTTTTTACGGGGATTTGGCCTATGGGTACCCATACAGTCGTACGGTTTTTTACGAGGATTTGGTCTACGGGTTAATAACTGTAATAACGGTGTAGTGTATTATTACTACTCACTCTAATAGTAAATATATAACTTAAGGGAACTGCAACATTCATAATGAATTTTAGATAGTACAGGGCTTAAACTAAACTTATCTTGTACCATTTTGGCATCATAATTCTTACTTGAATAAAAGACGAAACACCTTCGCATTTATTAATTATTGTTAATTGATCAGGGGTTGGTTTGTTCCCTTTGAAAAGTCAACCAATTTCCGATCAATGACGGTAATTACTTGTTTTGTCAATGATGACGGTAATTACTTGTCATTTTAAAAGTTTCCATTTAAAATTTTCATGATTCTTACTTGATGTTTCATTTAAAAAAATTTCAACATTCATTTAAATGCTTATAAGCTGCTTCATTCAATTAAATTTCTACTAACTATCTCAAAGGAGATAATATACTCAATGATCCGTTAGTAAATATATATATAATTCAACACAGTAATAGAGAAAATAAAGGAAAGCTAAAGTTTGTACGTGCTTTTGAAATTAAAAGTGAGCCGATATATTTAGAACTTAACACCTCCAATTTTCTCATACTGCAAACTGTAGAGGGACACATGAGTATCAATTGCAATTTGCTATTCCTAACGAATGTGAAGTTACATTTGGGCAAGTTACGATTATATTTGAAATCAAACTGAATAATTCGGTAAAACGTATTTGTTGTCATAATTTTCACGGATCGCGGTTATTTAAAATCATAACTTCTAGTCGCTTTTATTACTTGTATTTAATCTCTTTGCATTCTTGGAGATGCATATAGATATCTGTATTTCATCGCAAGTTGTATTGAGAAATGTCAAGCCAAAATTCTTGATTTCTAACTGTTTATTTGTTGTCGGTTTTAATATGAACTGGAAATTTAAATCACAACCTGAAAGGTTTTTTTTTTTTGATAGCTTAGAGTATTTTATGGATTGATGCTATGTTTGTTTTAAGACAGTGTGATCGTAAATTTCCCAAGCCCTGCATTGCTTATTATTAACATATTTTATGTATAAGCGGCGTAAAGCGGTTGCATTTGTTTAGGAGGAAAAAACCTATTTTAATAAATGACATTATGCATTATGACTCAAGATTTTCTCTTCCCCATTATTGAAAGAAAAAGCTCCCCCGAGATATTTATTATTTATATAGTTATTTATACTCGAGATATTTATTTGAGTGATTAAAATTCTTCTCTTGGTGACGGATTAGTCTAGCTCGAAATTGAGATAAAGGTTTTCCTATTTATTTTTTTTGTAAATTATGTTATTTAATTAATATATTATTTTAATTCTAATTGCCATTGAGGGTTTATAACTTTTTCAGAACCTTTATTAAATGATATGAATTTATTTGATATCAAAAGACTATTGTTCGAAACTGAAACAGAAATGTTTCCAAAAAAATTTTCCCTTTTCTTACCGGTGGATGTTTAAATAAATTCCGCTGTGTATAATTCCTTACAATAGTCGGGAACGAAACGATAGATATAAATGACTTTTAGGGGTGCGGATATTGAGAAAATGCTCTTTTGAAGCATTTGGGTTATCAAAGAGTAGCTCTCACACATTTGTTTTTTCCTTTTTCAAGTGTTAAGTTTTCCGTTACTGAATATCTTTTCTTTGACTTCGTTTGAAGTTGAGTTGTTTTATTATTAGTTCATCTCTGATTTCAGAAATTCATATGTATATTCTTCTAAACTTGTAATTCATAAAATTTAAAGCAATCTGAGTGCTGCGTCTCAACTAATTTTAAAATTTTATAAAAATTTCCACTTCAGTCTTAAAATCTGGTGAATTTTAAACTTTTATCATGTTAATACGATTATTTTATATACTATGTAATATTCAACAAAGTTAATACGCAAATAATTAAGTCAGCTTTCAAACACACGTAATGCTCACTCCCACACATTAGTATAATTTTTTCAAAGATTAGGCGTTAAGCACCATATGGAAATTCAGGATACGCCGTGATGCAGCATCTCCTGTACAAAGAGGGTCATAAATTCGGTTTAGTGTTCTTTTAGCACTAAAAGCTTAGTCGCGGGGGAAAATAGTGGACTTTAAGCCGAAATTTCTTTCCCCCAAATAGAAGGAGAAAATGAAGCAGGTTGCAAGTCAATAAACGCTTCCCACTTAGCCAAGACAACACCGTCTCTAATACAACTCCCCACTTAGCCAAGACAACACCGTGTAACTATCTACAAGGTGTTGGCAAAGACCTCGCAACATTGCCTCTTTATTCCGGCGTTAACTTTTTTTTTTTAAAATCCTTAAACTTGGCGACCGTTTGCCAAATTAGCAGACTAATTAATACCACTAACTTCCACAGAGCAGACTACTTAACTTTTTTTTTTTTCGTTCGATCATATTTTAAACGAAATTACTCAGCATACAATACAATTTATTTTGATTTGATCGTGTTTAGAAACTAAGTGCTGAAATGAATTTGAATTGGAAAGACTAAAAAATGTTGTTTGTAATTCTGATTAAAAAAAAAAAATCCAGGCAAATTAAGTTAAGGCTAACTGCAGGGATTTACAAATAGCTTTTTTCCTTAATAAGTATTAAAAGTAATTAGTTTATTCCTCTAGATTGATATGTCTACGACATACTATTTATAAAAACGGCAGGACAACGTTTCAACAACAGGCTTTCATATTTTATCCTTTATAAGACAGCATTTTAATCTATGGTTATTTAATTAAATTTCATAGCAGAAAATATCAAAACCGTTTCACTGATATGTGTTATTACTTGTTATTTAAAAAGTTGTTGTTATTTAAAAAGTTAGTTAATAAATTAATAATTGTTATTTAAAATTGTTATTTAAAAAGGAAATGAATCAACAAGCTTAACATATATGGCAAATTGCTGCATTCTGACCTCTTAGCTCAATCTTATATTTCAGCGTTAGGCGCAGAAATTGCAATCAGCTTGATGAATAGTTAAAGGCTCTGACACTGAAAAAAGTTAAAAAAAAAAGATTTCTAAAACTAAGCTTTGGAAGATTAATTCGAAGTAATTTATCTCGACAAAAGAAATTTATATATGAAATGTAAGTATACACACAAACAAAACAAAAAAAAGTCGTTTAATTAATTACGCAGAGCATTCCAATAAAATGAGAAAGCCACTCAAAAGACTTAAGTAGTAAAGTTAATAAAAATATGTTTCTAAGGGATAAGATCGACTTATCTTTTTGCCCATTTTGCAACAGCAATGTTTCCAAAACTGCATTTCAGTTTATTAAAGTTTTCATCATTTCAAAAAATGCAAAGCTCTCGAATTAGCTGGTTATGTAAGAGTTTTCTCTGTGTGTAATATGAGTGGAAGCCAGTTTCCTTTAAAAGATCTCTCACTAGCCAGCATTCATTTAGGTAAACGGTGCTTTGCCAAAAATGCAAAGCACTGATAATAAGTTTTGATCATAATTTGTTGTGATATGGTCGGAAATTTTATAATAAAAAAAAAAAAAAAAAAAAAAAAAAAAAAAAAAAAAAAAAAAACTTGCTCCAGCAAACTGGAGAGCCGCATGCGACTCCCTTCGTAATAAGCTGTGGTTTTATTTATGAAGAATATAATTAAAATTTAACGAAAATATCTTCGCGCTACGACTCTTGTTTTCATGTAACAGTAACGTAATTTTTGATAACATGAATGTGTGTATAACAATTTCAAAATGCATAAAACGCGTTAAATAAATTCAAAGCAATAAACGAACGACAAAAAATTTCGTTTCTGGACCTTGGAGGAATTGTTTTAGAATAGATATTAACTATCGAATTCACTGAATAACATCATCGAAATAATAGAAGAAGAACACCGTCTAAATAAAGGCAAGATTGTTCATGTATTCCAGATACTGCACTACCAGAAATAGAAAAATATAAAAATGAATATCATGCAAACATATTATGGAGAATTTGGCAAATCTATGAAGAATCGTTTTCCAGATTATTTGATACAGATTTATATTTCAAATTAGAAATTCTAGAATGCCAAGCCTTAAATAGAAATGGTCGTAAAGCTTTAGATATTTCGTTATCACTCAAGAGGGAAAATTTAATTATTTCTAATAAATACAAATATAATTTTTTAATACACGAAGAAGGTGGAATACATGAAGATCGAGTTCCTTGTGATGCTCCTTGAAAAGAAAAATGCGGCTAAAATTCTGGAAGGTATACTTAAAGTTTTTATTTTCAGTATATAATTTATCGAGATAAAGCGTATTAATATTTTAGGTATATTTATATAATATTTATAGGGTCCACCAGTGGCCGAGCGGTAAAGACGCTGAACACTGGTAGTTCGGTCCGAGGTTCAAATCCCGCGAACGAGCTGGCTGCATAGGCGTTTTCGTGGTTTTCCCCATGTGTAACGTGTATACGAGCCAGTTTCCCTTAGAAAGTCCTCCACGAAAGCATCCCTCCCTTTAGACAGATAGCCCTCGTGTGCTTTGCCATAATTGAATAACCTAACCTAACCTATAATATTTATAACTATATGTATTTGATTGAAGTCTTGGATAAAATAGGAAATGTTCATATCCCATTTTTATTCAAAAAGAAAACGGAAGAGATACAAAAAGAAAAAAAAAACTGCCGAGCAAGATTTCATATTTCATGTATATATTGAATTTATAAATTGCGTTTTATTTGTTGAAAAACAGGAAGGGAAAGAAAAAAGATTTTTTTTGGAACCTATTATCTTTTTTTGTATGTATTTAGTTTTATAGTTAGTCCGATTTTAAATAGTCTGTGTAAATGGTAGACCGATTAGCCAGGGTCTAATGCAAGGTTATTTCTGTATCTCAGTTTTAAGTGAATCTGTGTGAAAGATTTTTGTTTTCAATTTAAGTTCTATTGTTGATCAATTTCAAATCTATGCGAATTTTATTTCGCCATTATCGAGTAATTTAACGCTTGAAAGAGTAGAGCAAAACTTACTTCTTCTCTTCCTCTTTAATTCTAAATTGTAATTAATTTTAAACATTGTTAAATTCATATAAATTGTATTTCACTCTTGTTCGACTGCTCTATAGAAGCCGAGTTTAGCAAGTTATAGCCGAATGCGCAGTTGTGCTTATGGATAACTTGGAGTAGAGGGAAGTGTTTAGTCAGGTCACAGCTGGTAGAGGCAGTAGGCAATGGTAGAGGTCGGGTTACTTGCACGTGTTCCTAAAGTGGGGGGCAGAATTTTCGGCTCAAAATCCACGTTTAAAAGTCATCACCATAAATTCAGAGAGTGCTTTTTGAGGCCGGCAGAGCCGTAGCTATGGTTTTCAGCGCCTGGGGACGAATGAAGATTTCGCGCCACCTCCTGTTTGCCAGGAATGGAAAACGTTTCACTTTAAAATTCCGTAACATCAATTTGGTGCCCCCTGGATACTACACCCGGGGACAGAATGCCCCCCTTCCAGCTACACTATGGAGGTAGGAAGTAAGTTATTCTTACCCCCATGAGCTACGGCACTGGAGGCCGGTAACTTTTTCGGCCAGTGAAGTATTTCTTTATCGAACCCATGGAGGTAAGAATCGCCTTACACGGACTTGAGCCAAAATCGTGAGATTCCTTTTGGGCGAGAACGAAGGAGTGAGTACATAGCTTAGACGTTCTTCCAATGGTATTAAAATATTATGAGCATTTCGGTTTGAATTCGTATTATATATGAATGTTTAATATTTTGTGCATTTCAGTTTTCCTGATATTCCTGAATACATAGTCTTGTATATATATATATATATATTAAGGAAAACGTATTTATTAAGCTACTTTAGCCTGTTTTCCAATAACCACTTCATGAGCTATAAATGAACTACATTACAAAGTGCCACTGGCAACCGAGTTGCTAAGACTGCTGAACTGTGATAGTTCGAATCCTTGCGAAGTGGTTAGCTGCATGGATGTTTTCTTGTATAACATAAATATTAGCTAATTTACGTCGATTCTGCATTCTTTGCGTTTTAAACGAACATTACAATTTGTTAATTGACAAAGCTTCGGGCGACTTCAAAGTAATCATTAGCTGTATTAAAAATTGCATGAGTTTTTCTTTTCCTTATCCTCTTCACACACGTGGTATTAAAAGAAAAGAAGCCCTTTTCTCAGACTTAAGTTCTGAATAATTACTGTTATTTTAAACTTTTTCAAACTCTATAAACTGTGTGAGGTTTAATGTGCGTACAGTTATCTTATATTTTTTCTTAAATTTTGCGTATTTGCGAATGGCTTGTATTTTGTCAATCAGTAATAATTGAGAAAGCGACGCTTTGTGAAAATATGTATTAGATTTAAATAATGTTTTCATGCTGGGATTCTTTGCAAAATTTCTTAACGTATTTTCGTTATTGTTAAATATTCCTTTACGCACCCAAAACGGAAGAAGATCGCAACCTTTAAATAGCTTTATTCGCTGCAGTTACTCGCTTGGCAACGTGCCAAAAATTTTGCCGTGGATCAATTTGAGGCGAGTATTTTCCCTAGCCAAATCATAACCACCTGCACTCGATGACTTAATTTTCGGAGGATTTAGGGAATTATTATGCATTTCAAATGGAGCCTAATTTTGAGCAGAAGCGACCGAAAGTTCCTCCAAACTCATAAATAGTTTAATTCCCCCCCCCCAAGCATGCAACGTCCCTTTGCGTGTTTTCGTTTTTTATGTTAATTCCCGCGTACTGGTTCTCAGCTTTTTTTTTTTCTTTGCTTTTCAGTGAATGGATTTCGCACATATTATAAAAAGCACATGCCTCATATAATAAATAATGTCATGATTCACTGTGATTAAAAATCGACAACCAAATGCTTTCCTTCAAATAAAAAAATATTTTTCTTTTATCTGTAGCCCCCGATTTTAAATCACTATAGTCTGCAATGTTTTAAAGTAAATGCATGAAGTGTTTTAATGTATTGCAATGTTTTAAAGTTTCCTGAGTTAAAAATAAATCAAACCTTTCCAATTATTACCGAAAACTGTGTTTCGCTTAGCAGTTTATGAGCGCTATTAATAACAGAAAGTGTGTTATGATTGAAATCAGCTGAAGTCTGTTATAATCAATAATGTAAAAATTTAATAATTTAACAATAATTAAGCCATTTGTGTTCACGTTTACTCTTTGATCCATAATACGGCCGTCTAATGGCTTAACTATTTAAACCAGAGAGACCATCGTGTTTCGTCCCATAATTCCCTTTCCCATTGCTAGACGATAATCATCTCCCTTCGCCTAATGTGTTTTATGAATTAAACTAGAAAAAGTGTAGAAAATGTTGATGACTACTAAAACTTGAATAAAAGTAGTTTTTTGTATTCATGTACTAAAAATAAATTCGTAACATGTAAATAATAATAATAATAATAATAATCGCGTTATGAAATTCCCCCCCTGGTTGAGAACCCTTGATTAAATCGATTGAAAAAATTATATTACCATATTTGAAACATTTTTAGAATTTTCCCGTGAAAAAATATTCAGTAAATATCGAGATTCGCTTCCATAACGATTCAAATATTGTACATTAATTAAAAAAATTAACTAGTTCAGTATTTTAAAAATATGTATTAACCACGGGAGAAGACTTAGGTATCAAAATATTTATTTTTAATTCTATTTTTTTTTTTCTTGGACCATTCAGCGGTCAAGATATAGCTTAAAGAGGCCAGACACTGGTAATTCATGTTAGGTTCTCTTCTGTTGGCAGTGCAGGTAAATAGAATTCTTGCTTTTGCCTACTAATGAAGTATGTAAAATAATTTTATTTTATCTACTTCATAAAATATCCTAAATATCTTTAGGCGTTATTATATTTCCAAAAATGGTAATAAAAAAACTTGGTAATAAAAAAATTATAACTTAGATTAAGATTCTATTAAATTTCCTTCAATCTTCTAACCATTTCTAATTCTACGCTCTAACGTCTGTTGGTTGTATCAACATTCCCCTAACAAAAATACTGAACACTATACTGTTAATAATGATAATATTGTTACGGATTTTGTGTTTGGTTAGCTATTCTTGGTAGAATTGTAATTGAAATTGTTTTATTTCCCTGTGCAATGTAGCGCGTGACGAATTTTAAGAGAAAGTTACGCCGGAAAAGTAAAAATACAAGAGCGCTGGCATTTAGCATTTAATAAATAGATATTTCGTAATTGTACTCTTTTGCTTTCCAGAAACCCGGAGAAAATAAAAATGACTAGAATGTTCTCGTACATGATTAAAAAGCTTTAAAAAGCCGGACAAAAACATCTCAGCTCAGTTGTTTTACGCGATCTGTTGTTGTTTACTTCGCCTGCTGTAATTTTGTGATCGGATTAGCTTTCACTGAGCTTTGGATTGCGTTATATTTAACGTTTCAGTAGTTTAAAACATAGCTACTGTTTATTTTGAGTGATAGTGTGATATTGCACGAATATCTTCCAGGAAAAATCCAGCGTTTTTGTTATCTTTCTTGTGATAAGAATAAATTTTTATTGACTTTTTATCGGACTTGTGCATTCAATCCATTACGAACCCGTAGGCACGCAACAATATAAACAATAGCAACGTTGAAATTATTTCTAAAAGGAGTTATGGTTTTGGAGATGTCATTCGACATCTTAAAAATCCCATTTATAGTAATATAGTCAAGAACGGAAAACTGAATGTTTGGCAAATATTCGGCTTTATTCTTGCATTGCTTTTAGACAACATATATGTAACGCAGAATATTAATATGAATCATTTTATAATTTTGGACTTCATATTATTAGAGACTGATTCCATGGAAGGACGTTTATGCTTTAAAAATACATTTCAAAGCTGACAACTTATACTTAGTATTGTATTTTTTGCTTATAATGTCGTAACGAGATGTAAAAAATGTGGTAGAATAATTCGTATTCTTAGAACTAGCGGTGAATTGCTTTTAGCTGTCGAAATGTGTGGCTGTTCCTGCAAACGAAATATGTACAATAATAATTTTCTCTTCCTCCTTAGACGTTGGTGGTTGTCATTATTAAAGCATTTCCTTTTTTAGATTTATTTATGAAATTATTGATGTTATTTTCTTGATTTTAGGACCCTGCAAAAATCATTAAGATCTTGAGCGTAAAAATTTGAAAATTTTGGTTGGATTTCAGTTTTAAAGTAAAGTTAGTTAAATTAATTAAATACACTGTGCACATATTAAAAAAATGGCTGGTTTGTATTGCTCGGCTGTCATTTTGTTTCGAAGCATTTCGAGCAACAAATATTGTGATCTATTATCTTCTGGAACAAATTTTTCGAATAATTTGCTCCCGAAGGTACGTGTTTCTCTCGAAATATCTCTGAGCAGTTTCATTTGAAATCACCACTGAACAAAAATGCGATTTCAATAATTATTAATATTCAAGTTAATGCTTTATTGAAAAGTTTTTAATAACGCATTAACTTGAATTTGTAAGCTTTTGCTTTTATTAAAAATATGCCTATCTAACGATTAAACGTTTTGATTAACCCCATAAAAATACTTAATGAGTATACTGTGAAATTATATTTTGTGTACTTGCAACGAGCAGAATGTTCCAGATAATTTTAGTTTAGCCAGCTTGCATGATATACTCACAACAGCGCTAAAAGGAATAGACGTGAAGCATTACACGCGTAGCCGAAAAATTAAGCTTAAAAAATGAAACTACAAGCTGACACAAGAACATCGGTAACTATAAGTAAATAACTTGCCTGAAATGCGAACATTTAGAGAATGAATATTTACTCAACATCTGGGTCAATACCGTGCTTTTCGGAAGCAGTAATTTATAAATGAAGAAGAGGGGAAATGCATATAATTAGAAAGAAAGAACGGAGTCAACTAAAACGACGATGAGTTGATAATGTATGAATTTAGTTTTCTCCCTCGTTAGATGGTATTGTATCAGAACTGGTTAGGTCGCTGCCCTGTGCTTGTATACTGACGTGAGGAAAGTTTGTTTTATTTTAAGATACGTTGCCTTCATTTATAATCTATGCAACTTTAGAAATGTTGCCATTGCGCGAAAAATAAGATCTTTAATTTATTTTTAAAATTGTGTTTGCTTTAACAGACTGAACAGTTTCAGAGTAATAAACCCATTTCTGAATTTGTCTAATAGTGTATGTGACTGATGTAATTTAAAAGAAAAAAATATTTTATAGTAAGTATTTCCGTTGGATATTTCTGAACCTTTCCAGGGTTATACTGCTTCCCCGGAACAAAATCTTATTTGTTAGTCGGTAAAAAAGTGAATGAGAATCAGTGTTTTCTCCAAAATCAAAAGCTGCTTACCACAGTATCTGCTTTCATTATGTCAGTGTTGTGTGATCCGTACGCTAGAGCTATGTTAGAATAATACAAAAGGAATAAAGCAAAGAACGAACAATAATTGGGTGCACTTCGTTACAGAGGAAACTCACTCCTGCATCCCGTGTCGATTCGGAAATGTCTAAAAACTTCCTAAGGCTTTCGGTAAAGGGGAGAGTATTTGGCAGTTTGCCAGTTGCCTGCCAAATCTGAGTTACGATGGTTCAATCTGTGAACTGTTTCTCTTCAACGTTCGTGGCAGTGTGTAATCCGAGTTACGCACCTGCCACTCGTTGAAAGAAAATCCAGTGTTACTATGTTCTTTTGTATCCTGCCGATGTTACTTTATTTTTCTTCTTATTCTTCTCATTCAACTCCTTTCGAATAGCTGCTGTGAAGAAAGTGCTTTTACGTGCTGTAATTTCGAGAACTTTTTATTTACCTCATTGCTGCAAATGTTCTGTTGTTTATATTCATAGGGTATTAATTTTTATGGTCTTCGAAATACTGTTAATTTTTCTCCTTCTTTCATTATGCCTTCCGATAATGGTAAATTAGCTTACACAGCCCAAAACACAGTTAAAACTTAAAAAGAAAAAAAAGAAAAAAAATCTTGGTTAATTTTATTAACTTTTGAAATTAATCATCTCTTGCAATCGAATGCTAGCTGATAAAAACTTAATAAAATCCAAAAATTATAGTGATATTGGTTAGGTTATTTGGCAAAGCACACGAGGGCTAACTGCCTAAGGGGATGGATGCCTTCGTGGAGGACTTTTTAAGAGTACCTTACACATGGGAAAACTCACGAATACCAGCCAATCCGTTCGCCTGGGTTCGAATTCGGATCGCAGTACTAGCATTTAGCAGTCTTAACTGCTCGTCCTCTGGTAGGACCTATAGTGCTGTTGTGTATGGAGCTGCATGTGTTTCTTTAAGCAGATGCATAGGATTAAAATTTACGATGGCAATATTAATCAAAAAAAGTCTTTGATTTGAAAATTGAAACCTTGACACCTGAATGTGTCAGATAATTGCTATACAAAAAGCTGTTCAAGAAAGACCTTTCGCAATATTTAAAGGAATAAACAGGCAAGTCAGATGGCAGAGCATAATATTAGATCGACTCCATCTTTATCTCGTCACAAAAAAGACTATCCTAAATGTTGCTTTTGGGACAAAAGTGTAGTGGTAGCTGAGAGAATTCCGTGAAGGCAGTAAAACGTATAAGAAACAAGATGTACCTCGCACTTTACAACAGCCAAAACTTGGAATTGCAGGAGGGACGATTCATGATGAACATCGACTCTCGATGAGACATAATGGTAGAATATTTGCATATTGTTAATGGAAAGTGACGTCAGAATAGAACGTAAGTTGTTGTTGATATGTGCGTTTTCATAAAATCAGAGTGTTTCGGAAAAAGGGTAGTTGAAATTGACACTCAAATTTATGGTTACATCCGAGGAACTACAGAAGTTGCCAAAAATAATGGATACACAATGGTTAAAAATGTCTGCTTTTATCGACTTCTGAGAAAACCAGAAAGTAGATATCACCTTTTTTGTATAATTATTACACGCATTCTCAAAACTGTATAAAATTGTAAAGTTCTTCTGTGATTTTTAAAATTTAATTCGTAGTCCAGGAAAATGAGTGATCTGACTGAGCTCCAAAGAAGTCAGATTATTTGTGTCCGACTCGTTAATGCATTTGTAACCTATGTTACAAAATTCCTCGAGACACAGTTGTGGTAGGAAGTTGAAACGTAATTGTCAGAGCCTGAAGGATGTTAAAGCAGATTATTGAGTCAGGGGGGAACGCGATAAAAATTATCGCTGCGCATTTTACGCATCTATAGAACTCGGATACGAGGCTTACGGTACGAAAGAAGCAGCGTAATCAGAATATTTACGGCAGACCTGTTTTCTCAAAATTTGTTATTTTGCAAGTAAATGCAAAATGGAAACTCTACTGAAGCCAGGAGTATAAAACTCTTGTTGAACATAAATAAAAAAAAATGTTTATAAATCAAAACAAGTATTGTTATCTGACGAGTCAAACTTTACACAGTTCCTCAATCCAAGGCAGGTATATGCGTGGATAACATTAGCAGAAGCTTACATTCCAAGCTATCTGCTTCCTGCAGGAAAATATGGTGATAATATAGCAATACTTCGGGCAGATTTATCGCGGTTGCAGCAGATCGAATTAAGCAGTAGTTTCTTATAAGGAAAAATAAATAGCGATGACAATGCAGTTGTTCTAAGCGACCATGTGTGTTCAGTGACCTGGACACTTATTCTTATGTGTAATGAGAATTCATGGCCCTGGATTAATGACAAGGCCAGTCTGTATTGGTTGCATCAAAGACAACATTTTATTAATTTCATACGTTTTATTTTTTATTTTATAAATCGGATATGTTCAAAATTTCTTTTAATAAGAGAAAGTTAGCTTTTTTATAAAAAAAATTTGGTTCTAATTGAAACATTACCGAGGATTTTGAAAGAATTATGTGAACCTTACTAATTACAATTTCGTGGGACCAAATACAGTTAAATTTACTATTGCAGTTTTTTAGTTTTTAATTTTGAATGCCCCCGTGATTGAATTTGCTTAGTCGAGCTGCTTTACATACCACTACTAAGTAAAGAAGGAAAGTTACTTATTCTGTGCTTTATTGGTTACCATATTTCAAAAATCCGTATTATGTAAATAGATTTGGATGGGGGCTCATTAGCTCCTTCTGCCATAAAAAATCTTTTTCTTTGCTTTTTTATGGACATGTTGAATACAGACGCGTGCTGTTAGCCGTAATTAAGTCACAGCGCTTGAGTTGCCTGAGATATCGTCTGAGATTTCTTTCTTCTTGAAGTTGCTCTGACAGTTTAATGAATTTATAGTTCCTCCATTATAATTCATTGTGTTTTTTAATGTCCGCAGAATGTTTAACTTCATTTGATCTACAGTGGGACAGCAATTTTAGTTTATTTTGATGTAAAGCTATTTTACTTTCTTTTTTTTCTTGTGTATATATGTATCTTACATGCCATGTGTGCGTACACACGTACACACACATATATATATGAACGGCAACATTCTTTTTTGTTCCTATTGATTTGTAAGTGGCATTTCATTCATATCTTCCTTGTTTGTTTCTTATTTTGTATCGTTTTTCAACTGTATTTCTTTTCTTATTTCTCAGTCGTTAAATAAATTACTAGCTCAGGGATTTTGAAATGTTAAAAAAAATTGCCTTTTGGGTTTTTTTGTTTGTTTGTTTGCTTGTGGCCCTCAACTTTTGAATACTGTCTGCTTGATGGATTATTTTCACTGTCACAGTGACAATCTTCAATCAGAGATCACTATTCCGTGTAAACTTTCTCCCTCCTGTCGTTCTCTGAAACTTCTTTCCAGAAAAAGCCATTAGGCGTATCTTTGTCATGGTTACCATTGATTATCAGTTAGCTCTCAGTCATTCTCCTAAAGCAAATTACTAGATAATGAATTCTTGGACGTGTCCTTTTAATTTATTTAACGAACATGGAGGAGGGAAGAGATGCGAAGTTCTTCTTCCACTGAAAATTAATTAACAGCTATTTTTTGTTGATATTAAATTAAACGTTTCTTTGCGTCTTTCCTAGTTTTATAAAAATGAACTTCGGCCTAATTGTTTTCTCTGGAAGTTTTCCGTCGTTGATAAAAAAATGCATCGATTTGTTCCATCAGATTTTTAAGCTGTCTAATCTGTTATTAAGCAGCAAATTTTGAATCGTCTAAAATACTTATCTTCTTGAAATCTAAAACCGTGGTTTTGGATTTCAAGAAAAGTAAAGACTTCTGTGTAACACATGTTAAGTGCCGTAACTGCAACTATACTTCATTTTTATTTATTTTTTTTTTCATCACATTTTAGCTTACACGTGGCCGAGAGAATCATACTGAAAACTTTTTATTACCAGTTTCCCTGGATTTCTAGCGAAAGGAGATTACTGCATAATTGTTTTCGTAAACTTCCCCTTGCGTAAAATAAATAAGAAATAATTTCTGTTGAAAACGTAATTATGAACTAACACTAATAAAGCATACAGCTTTTGTTTACTTTGCTTAGTTGTTTCCTGTTATTAATAGTTTTGTTTCTGCGTTTGTTTCTTAGTAAGAACAGTTTAATTATTAATACTACTCAGAAAATTGGTAAATCCCGGTCTGTTTTCTTAAAATTTGAATTTTCTTTTTGCATTTTTTGGTCGTTTAATTGATTATGACGTGAATGCTTTCAGTCATAGGAGGGACAGCTTCATGGATGACGTTTTGCGAGAAACTGGCTCATATTCTCAGTTACGCACATTGAAAAACCTTAGACGCCCCGTATAGTTAATCTCTTCTCTTTGAACTTGAACTTAAAACGAATTACCGTATTCACCCATCAAATGTATGCGAGTGGTCGTAAACCACTGTTTAAAATTTCAGTCGTTGCACATCTTTCTAAATCCAATAATTTTTCAAGAATTTTATAACTTTCATTCATCCTTTGAAAATTTAAACTTTCTCTAACGTTATTTCTGTTCTGCATTTTTTTTTCCAAGTGGTCCGTTTAAATTTTTATAAAGTTCTATAGTTTCTGTTTTCCAAAGTACGAAACGCAGTTTTGGGCCGCGTGTGTTACCTAAAACGTGCCTTCTAAAACACTTTTATACTTGATTACTCTTCTCAACAGAAGTATTTCCATGACTTTATGTAACAGCATCAGTCAAGTTCATGTCGACCGATTGCAAAATCCTGGAATATCTGTAGAATTCGGCATATTTCCTGTAATGGGGAAATTCCGGAACTATCGTGCACAATCCAGGATATCTGGTTGCCTTATCGTATGATGTAATAGTTAGCGTATCACTCTACTTCCGAGATGACATAGGCTATTCTTGGCGGAGATATAATGAATTTTTCAAGAATTCTTGTTTCCAAATTCCTGCTCTGAAATGGCGGCTGAATTCAAAACTGGTTAACAATAATTTCTCACCAGTTTGCGTTTGTCGGTAGAGTTCGATCGTCTCATCCACGACCATGAGCGCAAACACGCATGCGCCATTCTGACGGAATTATTCTCAAAATAAGGTGGAAAGATGGGTACTTTTTCCCCCTCCAGCTTATCTCTTTCCGGAGAAAAGAAGATTTTCACCTGAGCTTTCACGTCGCAGCAAATAATAACGCCCCTTTTGGACAAGTCTGTGTGTTTTGGCAGAATGCCAGCCAGGGTTGCGTTTGAGACGGTCGAACTGTAGTAGGTCGCCGCCTTCCCAGCCGTCATTCAGATGGAAAGATAAAATTTAATACAGATATTGCTGTCATGTGCTTCTGTGGTATAGTTCAGCATATCAATCCAGTATACTGGTGACAAGGCGTTCGTTTTTGGCTAGGCGAAATGTGTTTTTCAGAAAATCTGGTTCAGTAATTCGTAATGGCCCTGTAAAATTTTCTATCTACGTAATATTGCCTTTAGAGTAAAGGTATGCTAGCTATAAATTAAACTGTTTTCTTTGCTAATCATGCAACCTATTTTCTTACAACCGATAATTGAGTAATATTTTTTAATAGTTTAAAGTGGTGGGAGTGTTTCTTTCATGTATATGAAGAAATTGAGAATAATAACAATGTTTCCTTCCAGCCAGTTTTTTAACATAAATTTCTTACTTAAATTTCATTTGAATGAAATACGCTTGTTTTACTTATTGTACAACTAACTTTTAAATCCTTAATTATGAACTCAGTTTAATATCAAGAAAGCACATGAAAAGTTTATATAGCATCCATTTACTAAATATTTTTAGGGAAATTAAAAAGTAGTGCCGTTTCAAAGTTGTTAATTTGGGCATTCTTTATAAACACCATGTCGCAGAACGGTGGTCCTGGAATTATCGTAATTGTCACCACAATTAAGATTATAAAAATATAATTCCTGGTATGAACTAATAATTGCGTACGATAAATATGACGTCTATCGCGCCGATTTATGTATATTCTGTATATGTCTCATTGTACTTGCAGTTCTGTCATTCAGTTGTCTAACGTTCGCATTTTCGCTTTGTATAGCCCTTAAAATTGAGTATCATTCCCAGCATCCATTCTGAATAAATTTGAAGTGTCGCTTGTGAATCCTATGGCTACGGAAACTTCCTCCACTTTAGTCCAATTAAATATTTTAGCGCTCCAGATAATCCACTGTCTCTACAAATTGTAATATGCCGAAAGTGAAAATGATGGTTTGTTGAAGCTGAGGTTTCAGCGTCAGTTGGAATATTTGTGTCCATTTCCATTGTGTCCTAAACAGCTGATATAGGAGAATAGCTAATTATAACTGACTGGAGAAGGAAGCATTTGTTTCAGTATGCCTATGTTGTTTCGGGCGACTTATATGTCTGTTACTGTTTATATGAGGCAAAGAAACATTGGTTTCGGAGTTTGCGACTTAATAAGTAATGAATAATTTGTAAATAACTGAAAACCATTTTGAAATCAGTATTGGTATTAGGGGTATGGATTATACTTTGCTTAAGTATGCGTAAATATTTTAAATATAAAGACTGTGACATTTTAAAAGTGCGTTTATAAACACTTCAGACATGTATATTCAAATATTATTTTTAATCAAGATGGATATATTGTTCTCACTTTTTTTTTACTTGTTTTGTGAGTGAGAAGTGAAAACCCTACATTTACAAAAGTTACGCTGCATTGTAAAATTAAAGTTTATTTAAGTTAGTTATTTAAGACACAGAGCATTTACGGGCTGGTTTCTGAAAAAGAGAGATGTTTCGATGGAGAACGTTCTAAGATAAAAATAAATATGTAAGACGGGGGAGGGTTATTAACATGAAGACAGAAAATTATTTTTTATTTTCAGTAAAAACTTTTGAGGGAGATATCGAAAGCAGATGCTATTATGATTAATCATAGTTTTAGTGAGAAGTTAGGCACTTAGATTTTTCAATTCTCAGTTTAAAAATTCCCGCGAATGAAAATTTATCTTTTATTTAAAAAAAATTATTGACTATTGATTTACCGATAAATACTGTGAAACTTAATAAATATAAGGTTATTGGTAGCGTAGTAATTTTATCGAAGGGGAAAAATGTAAAATTCGCGAGGCAATCGCAAGATTAAATCACGAAATTTTCCAGAACTTTCGAAGCCTAGGATTTATACTAACGATTTCGCTGTCGCGTTGACATTATTGCGAAGGGGTAGTAAAGAAGGAAAAGAAAAAAAATGTTATGTTGCAATAATGGAATTAACTAGTATGTATAAAAGTAAGCATAATAATAAATTCTTGAATCAAATTCTAGTAATGTGATCAGTGTCTTTATTTGAAATCAAGATTTATATATATATATATATATACTCCTCTAATTATTTCCAATGGCTAGACAAAAAGTTACAAAGAACTAAAATCTTACAAACAAAGGATTACAAATAATAGAACAAAGAACAAAAAGACCGAAGTCATTGCCTAAGAAGCGCTCTTGCCTCCCAGTATCTCGACCCTTCTGTAAGACGACGAAGAGCCCCACATCGAAGCAGGTGGTCCCTGTCCATTTCTTCTCCAGAATTGCAAAGTGGGCAAATAGGATCGCTTAAGATGCCTATGATGTGCAAGTGAGCGGCAAGGCAATTATGTCCTGCAGACAAAGAAAGCTGCAACTGCAGTAGTCTTGGATTATCGGGAATAAGAGAAGGATTTATCATTCTCTAACTTTTCAACGGAGTACGAATCTGAAGATCTCGTAAGGTATTCGATGTAAATAAACTCTTTAAAAATAGTTGAATCCTCCAATAAGAAACGGCTGTATTTGGATGTTGTAGTAAGTTGGCATCTTGTTTTGCAAGTAAGTCCGCTTGTTCATTGCCCTAAAGGCCACAATGGCCGGGCACCCACTGGAGGACGATTTGTTTCCTCTTTAAAGTGAGAGTTCTCAGGAATTCTTAGCATTGCAAAATTTCAGGTGTTAATGGGTGTTCGGCAGAGCTAATTGATTGAATGGCTGCTCGAGAATCAGAAAAAAAAAAGATTTATATTTAACCGGAACCATTTGAATGGATATAATTTATGTTGTATATACTCTGTTTTTCATTAAACAGTGCATTTTAAAATAAGGAACATAATTTTTTTTTTCATCGAAACCATTTGTTTATATTGAAAACCAACGTACTAAAAAAATTGAATATTCGCGAATTCTCAGAAAATGCCGTACAATTCGCGAAAATTCACGCCGTTATAAAATATTAAACTAAGTTACTAAACACAGGGCATTCACTCTTCTCGTTCTTTTGTTATTTAAATGTGAATTCAGTGCTTCCTTTTCGTGGCATTGTTTCGTAGATGATTTGTTCAGGATGAATAACACAAATCGATCTCATTTCCTGAAATTTGGGTCCACAAGCAGAACATTGATCTTTCGACTCAGGTTCAAATTCTGACAAACGGGCTTACTGCATGGCTGTATTCTTGGTTTTGTTTATGTCTAACATGAATACAAGCCTTTTCCCTTAAGTCATCCATGGAGGCATCCTTTTCTGAGACAGACAAACCGATGTGTGCTTTGCCTTAACCTTTTCAAAAATAAAACGCCTTAGATGGCGTTTCATTCAAACGACCATAACCGCCCGAAACGGCCGAGATTGAGGTGTTGTTTTCTCCCCCCCCTAAGCTATGCTATAGCAGGTGCAGTTTCCCCAAATGCGTTGTATCAGTTTATTGCAAACAACTTGTCCTTAGCGTTAATGATTTTTGTTTATTTTCGTTTAATATTTATTTAAATAATTTACTTTCGTGAAAATTTGTTCGTGACTTCACACCTCTTGGTGTGTTAATGGACGGGGAGGGAAGGAAATTGTTGCGAATATCGAAAGGCGTCTCATTATTTTAAGCATATAGGTCAGCGAAAACTTCGGTTATCTAAAGGTTAATCCAGGTAACCCAGACTCCGAAAAGTGGAGCTGTATTTTGAATACTTGATTCTTAAATTGCAATTGCCTTCCTTCTCTAAGTTAGACTAGCTAAATTGAAAACTCTTTTGATTAAAAATTAGAGATTGATTAATTAATGAGTCCAATTTTTATTTTTAACAGTTAAATTTTGAATTATTGTAATCTCTTCTCTCCAAATAGTTTGCAGAGTCTTTCATACAAGAAAATTTATGACAAAATGAAAGGGGATTTGAAAGGCTTAGTGTAATGCATGAATTACTGTGACTTTTTTACCTTTAAAGTAGAATCTCATTTTCTGAACTGCATTTGCTCTTTTGAATTGCAGTAAAACAAAGATTTCATTTATTGTTCATGTAACCTCCTACCAGATATAACTGAAAGAAAAATATAGTCTTTGCAGTGCGACTTATCATTTCATAAAGATATGCGGGTTTTTTTAGAATTAAGAATTGTGCTTCCTATGCTGTTCAGCTAAAAGGTGAAAAGGGGACAAAATGCGTAAACAGTTAAGCCTTTTATTGCGGTGGCAATGTCTGTGTGCTGTAAGCTCATTAATTCACGTTATGATATTAATTTTTTCTCTAATAGATATTGATTTATATTTCTTGTGTTTTTTCTTGACTGTTACATGTGCTATTTCTTTAATCTCTAAAAATTAAATCCTATTTAATCATTAACCTTTGTACAGCATAATTTGGTTTCGACATAGAAATGTGAAATTTATTTGAAAGGATAGTATGGGTGAAGATATTTTCTCAAAGCCCTTAAGGCGGAATGAAAATGTATAGATTTAATTATCATTATAAAGAATAACCCATTATTGCTTGCATAAGTGCATAAATATTCGGCTGTTATGGGATAATTTTTTAATAATAATATCACTTTTCGCCACGGCAGTGAAACTTTTTGAGATTTTTCTTTTAATAAGTCGTTAATGGTTCATGTTCCTTACAGTTTTAAGAAAGCATGATCGTTAAAGGTTTAACGTTCTTCAGCATTCGTTGTAATATTACAAAATTGCATTTTAAATTTGAAAAAGCAGATTCGTGATTATTTTAATTCTTGACGTCTTTTCGAGTACAATATATAATTCCAGTAGTGCGTAATTACAAAATCGCAATTAACGATATAATTGCTACCTAACTAGAACAAGAAACAATGAATAAATATATTCTTGTGGGAGATCCTTATTTTGGATAGTGAATTATTTTAGTGATAGTGAATCTAGCCTTATTTTGGATTGGAATTCCTATGATTCCTGACAAACCGCTGGAGTAGGTATGACGGAGAAATTTGGGAAGAGGCAACACGCTTGGGGACGCTTTCATTAAAGACATTACTTGAGAATAAGCTGAAGTGGATCCTTATTATAATATGCTACACCTCTTTATTCCTTATTACGGGTATTTAACTCTCTAAAAAGCTTCGTATTTGTTTGCCTATGGATTTAGATACTTCCAAGTAAGGCACTGGGTGTAGGAATAGCTAATTTTTCTTATGTATTACATGCCTTTCATCGTAAATTAATTAAACTGCAGTCTACAGATTTAAAATGTTGATTGGCAGATCTGCAGGTAAAAGAAAGCAATATACTTTAATTTCGATAAAATGTTTTCGACAGCATGAAAACACATCGTGATATGTGTGTAAAAGTGAGGGTAGTTATTCTTTTCCGCTGAACCCTCTTCATAACATACTATCATTTTTATTGTTTCGTGGTACAGTTTGATATCATATGCAATGCTCCTAAAGTTTTCCCGTTGTTTTTATGGGTTATGATGTTTATTATTCCACACAAATTCATAAAATTACGCTTTTCAGTTTGAGAAATCCATAATTTCATACGAGTAAAGTTAATTTGGGACATGACAATATCTTTAAAATGTGTTACTTTAGCCATTTCACCGTGTCTCCCGAGACAGACTCGTTGATTTGAAAAGGCGTTAGGAACAAGATATAGTCACCGGAATTAAATGTGGCTCAGATTGTTATCCCCGATAGACACTGGCGTTTTCTAACTAACAGAATGAGGCGAAAATGAAAGTGACAGATTTATGGCCTAATTGGTTACGCTCTCTCCAGAAAGAAGTTGCGTCAGGGTCATACAAAGCGAAGTTCACTTAAAAAGACGGGAAATAGAAAATGAACTTCCACACCTCTTTCAGCTGACACTGCAGCGGGAACTACTGCTCACTCGATAGCGTGCTTTTACAGGATTGTCTTTGTTAATTTTCAGATAAATGACTAGGGAACATAAAAGAATTTTTTCTCCTGCGTACGGTGACGTTGTTTAACATCCTTGAGTATGACAGGTAAGCGTTTCAAGTTCATTTGTCTCGAATTTCTAAACAGGTTTTGATAACTGGTGAAAAGGTGAAAGAAGCATTTCAGAACCAGTTTCAAAGGCGAAAATTTATCTCTGGAGGGAAAAAAAGAAACATTTGAGTTTTGTAGGATGGTGAAGTGGTTAATGCTCTCCCGCATTAGTTTGCTATTAATGTGATTAGATATGCATTAATTCTAACATATATATATATATATATTGGGTTTGTTTCAACACTCAACTTATTAGGTTTGAGTAAGAGCTGCTTAGCTTAAATTTAGAATTACTGCCAATACTCTCTTATTCGGTAGTTCTTTGATTTTCTTTCCGCGGTACTGCAGAAAGACTTGACAGAAATTTATCCACTGTGCATGATTGTTTGGCAGCAGTGGTTAAGGGAAGGTATTAGCTCAAGAAGATCGGGCTCTGGGCAGTCACGTGGCGTTACTGAGAGGGAGACCGCTGTGTTCGGCGTATGGCTGTAGCGCATCGTACTGCGTCTGCAGTAGAAATTCGAGTTGCAGTTGGCACTACAGTGACACAACTAACTGTGAGAAACTTAAAGGACAGTTTCGAGCCAGACTCCATGTAGCTTGCATTCCACTGATTCCAAAGTATTGTCATTTGCGACGTCAGAGATGTCAAGCTAGAGCTTATTAGAGGGTGGGATGTAGATCTGTTGTGTTTTTCTGACGAAAGCCGTTTCTGTCTTGGTGCCAGTGATGGCCGTGTGTTGGCTAGAAGGAGGCCAGGTGAGCGACTGCAACCAACCTGTCTGCGGCCTGGACCCACTGAACCTACACCTGCTTTTGGGGAGCAATTTTTTATGACCGCAGGAGCACTCTCGTTGTTATCTCACACACCCTTACTGCAAATTTGTACGTCAATCTGGTGATTCAATAGTGTTTTGCTACTATTCATAAACAACATTCAATGGTGTTTTCGAACACGATAAACGCTTGCCCTCATACCAGTGTTGTAACCCAACGTGCTGTACATAGTGTCAACATGTTGCCTTGACCAGATCACCAGATCTTTCTCCAGTAGAGCACGTATGGGGCATCACTGGACGACAACTCCGGCGTCATCGACAACCAACATTAACCGTCCGTGTGTTGACCGATGAAGTGCAACAGGCATGGAACTCGAATCCACAGACTGACACCCGATACCTGTACGACACAATGCATGCACGTTTGCATGCTTGTATTCAAAACTCTGCCGGTTACATCAGTTATTAATTTACCAGCATTTCACACGTGGAATGGCTGTTCTCGCGCTTGCACTAACTATGATCTCGAAAATTTAATGAATTAAATATACGTTACCTAGACAAATGTATTGTCGAAATTTCATTACTCTACGTTAAGGTTTCCTTGGTGCTGGGATTTTCCACCTTTTTCAAACGTAATTTGAGTGATGCTTTTATACCAGATGTTCAGCTTCCATATCTGGCCATTTGTCTGTATTTTTTCATAAGAACTGTAAATAATAGTACCTTATTCCTGAATAAAATCAGTCAAAATCCTAAAAAATATAGAATATTTTTTCGTGTTTCGTTCCTGCAAAGTCTACAAGTATAAAGCTTGGATAGGAGGGTTTATTAATGCGTGAAACTTGTGCTTTACTTCCCTTTAATGGATTTTGAAGGGGAAGCTACTGCTTTATTTTAATGATTTGTTTTTCTCTGTGTGTTTAAAGATTTTTCTTAAATTTATTTCCTATGTAATCAAATTTAAATCTGGGACTTTTAGAAGCCTGTCTACGGAAAGCTTCCTTTTCGAAAAGCAGGCAGTTCTCGGGTACTTCACCGTAGTTTAAGTTTTCTGAACTTCGACCAGTAACAGTGAAATCACTTAATTGCAAGTTAGCAATATTTTAAATTCTTCCTTCTTCTGTATGCGTTCAGTTTAAGTTTCCGTAATTTGTCCACAGTAGAGTTTTGAAGCCTAAGCAAAGGCTGAAACCTTTACAGAAGTGTCATTATTTATTTAATTCTTGCTAGTTCTGGAACTATTAATTTATCTTAGTTAAAAGTCGGCTGTAGTAAGTAGTATCGTGCTTCAAAAAGAAAAGGGGGGGGGGAATTACTTTCTTTAAATATAACACAGTTATTATGGAAACTTTTATGTTTCGGCTAAAAATGTAGTACTCTGAACGAATCGTTAAGTTCCTTTCTTGCTACCATCCATTTATTAGCTAAATATTCCTTCGCTACACTTCAAGGAGCAAGGACAGATGCGAAGATGTCTTCAGTTACTCATTGCATTGTTATCCTTGATGCTTCTGTTATCCTGGACAATTTTAAGTTTCTTGTCTAAAAGTAATTCTGGAAGTTTTCATCAAAAGGTATGTTGTTGTAGTTTCAAATCCCCTTGGAGCAGGAAAGCCTACACAAAGTCCAAGAGACCTTGCCGCACAAGTAAATCGCTGACGTCGTCCTGCTCAGGCGACAGCTGTCTCATGGAGACACCTACACAATCCATATCAAAAGGTGTAATATTGTTATTCTGGAAGCTTTAATGATTCCTAACCTTTGTCTACTTTTAAGATAGTAGTACTCATTTTTATATATTTAAGTTCTTTAAATGCCCATATTAGACAATAGCATTGACTTACAAGATCATTACACAAGAAAAACGATCTTAACCTTAATTCGAATAGAAGGAAGGTATATGCGGTTGCAAATAATCTTAAATAAATTTTTCGATATTTCTAATATGCGGACGCAATGTAAATTTCTGTGTGAATTTTATTACACTTTGATTCGAGTTAATGTAGTTTGCTTGATCAGTGATTCAATTTATTTGTTTTAACACAGACATTTGCATTAGAGTAATTAAAAAAAAATTTTACTTAAAAAAATCGTTTTGCGTCTTCCAAAGCTTAGTACTACTACAGTTTTCCATGCTAAGTAGCTTCTTATCTGATTTAAGCCATAATCTTCTTTTCTTTATGTGCTCATATCTTCGAATAAATCCGCCTGATTTTAGCATTGCTAAGTTTAACTACTTAAAGCACCCATTATATGTCTCAGCTTTCTTAGTGATCTCTGTTTTATTGTTGTCTGTTTTACGTAAAATATTTGATGAGAATGTTAGCTAATTTCTTTCAGGAAATGTTGATGGGTCTTGAAGAGATTTTCATTTGAAACCTTTTCATTCACTATGTTTTATTTTTGCTTTATTATTTTTATTTAAGTTTATCCTAAGGAGTAAATATTTAATTTGCTTTATATGGAGGAAGAGGGGAGAACCGGTGTCGAAATTTGTTTTTCTTTTTTTTTTACGTGCCTTTAATGCTTTTTTCATCTTTTCAATTCCCTTTTTTAAGTGAAAAACAAAGTAAAAGACTTAGAATAATCTTTTAATCTTCGATGTTTTCTGTATAAATATTTACAACAGTTTTTTTTTTGTACATAGTTACAATGCAAATTTTTTCTTAACTAACCGCCTTTGAAATATTTTAAGGTTTATTTCGTAATAAAGATCAAATCAAAATTTTTTCAAAAAATAATTTTCATTGTTCGTGTCTTTTTCCATTAAACACAGATGTTGCTAAAAATCACAAATGTTGAATATTCTGAAGGGGTATCCATATTATTCGCTTAATTAAGTATGTCATATAAATAAGACACGAGCGTCAAGTCTAATGGGCTGTAATTTTGGGAGTTATGAGTTAAATATATTTTCCATTAAAACTCAAGTGGCTTATTATTAAAATTAGTGCCTGTATAAACGTATTTTAAGTGCCATGCCCTGAAAAAATTTCAGTCAAATTGTACTTTCAAATATGTAACATGACATGTCAATATACTGACATGCATTGTTTACTTGCATATTTTAAGAAAATTTTTTTTTAGTTAACTGTACACTTTGCAGCAAGATTTGGTGATTCTATTATAAGTCTTCGAAGTTGCAAAATTTAATAAAGCTTTTAAAATTGCTCCCCCTTTTCTTGTCGTATTTTGTATGCTAGGAAATCACACAAACATGAATTCAGTTTTTTTTATTACCGAGTTATAACAGCTAATTCGTTGATCATTAACTAGGTTTAACTTTTCCCCAAAACTATGAATTACAAATTCATGTGAACTATGAATTACAAATTCATGTGCATGTTGTAGTTGTTAAATATTGTCAAAAAAGATGTAATTGTTAATGTTTCTGTTGCAATCGAGAATACTGTGCTACGATTTTGTAGTGTAATAAAGATATTAATATTCTAGCAGTTACTGTAGCTAAGATAACATATAATTACGTTTATTACCAGCTGAATTCATAAATAGATTCAGATTTGATAAATGCATTTGTATGTATTCCCAGGCTTCGTTGTATTTGGTAGTTAGTCTCGTTTATGTATGACGATTTTAAAACCATGCCTTTTGCGTATGTATTTGTAAACGAAACGTCAGTTTATAGTTTGAATTTATTAGCTCCTTTCTTAGTTGGTGTTATCAAATATTATCTCTCTTAAATTTATTATGTCTATTTGATAAGGCTAATCAAATGTATTTATACCCGGCTCAATGACAGACGACGTGTTGTTTTTAAATTTCAATTATGCATCACTTTCATCAGGCCAGAATTGCCTAAGACTCTACTCTAAAAGGAAATTGAAGAAGATAAGTGCTTGTTTAGAGATTTCCTCATCATTTTTACAAGGGAAGTGTAACTTCACGTGCTGATAAAATAAATTGGTCGTGAACTTTTTCAGTCATAGTTTTGTGTTTTTACATCAAGCCTCCTAAAAAGGTCAGAGATCGAAAATGCGTTTATGCGTGCAGAGTTATCGCAGTGATACGCTTAGTGGTTAGTTTATGGGACGCCATCATTAAAACTCTTTATTTCTTCAACTTTGTGCCACTTCATTTAGCGCAGGTTGAAGGTGGATTCCTGGTGCACTTCACAGGCTCTTTCACCATGAACAGTTTTTATCACCTTAATTGAAAACGCTGGTTAGGCTTTTGCAGTCGTCTCTTTTTATTTTGATATATTATCGCTTTCTTCATCATTTCCCACATAAAGCAAAGATTTGGTTGAAGATTTTCATTGCTGAGATTAGCTTGAACATAATTTGCGTTTGGGTAAGCTCAAAACGCTTTTCAACAGCTCAGCAGTTTGGTATTAGATTATTAAGTATTAATTCATGAAGAACTATGCACTGTTTTTCTTTATACAGCAAAGAAAAACAGTGCAAGTTTTTTTCATGGACCATTCGTCCATTTCATTTGTCCTTTCATGGATCAGAGGGCACAACGCCTGTGAAGGTAATGAAAGGACCGATTTTCTAGCAAAACAGGCAGCACTAGAACAAACAGGATCTCAGACTCATATCCCATGGCTTAAGTCGGCATAAAAGTACAAACTAAAAAAGCGGCGAATGAAAAATGAAAAATTGCACCGTCAGTGGGAAAAGGACCGCAAGGACGACATACATTCGAACTGCTCCCCAAGGTTGACGAAAATACTACAGTATCAACCTACTTCCTCACCCAATACATCTCGGGTTACGGCCCTTTCCCCAGGTATTTTTATGATTGCAATATGGCTACGTCGGATAGATGCATATGCGGAGAAAGCGGAGCCCCTGAACACTAGATGTTTCAGTGTCCGCTAACGTCAGCCTATCACATTCGCCATCCCACCAATACTGGAATAGAATTCAGGAGATTCATCATGAAGCACCGGAAAGTCTTCCAAAACATAAAAAATATTATTGATTTTCTACATCGCCGAGGACTGGATCTGTGTCATTCACAGATTGCAACTCAGAATAATTGCCCAAGTTCGAAAAATACAACAATTAGAGTATCCACTCTTCACCCACACATTATGCAGAGTGCCTTCAGAACACGCACATAAATAATTTCTCCATTTATTGAGACAGCCATAACTATTCTCATACGAAGTCAAACTACGAACTGACTTCACACTGTGTAATGTAGGACAGATACACCAGTACTATGCACCATGAAATGAACTCAAACTGTGTACTATAAACTATGAACTGTACCATGACGGGACTTATAAACTGCACACCATGCAACAGAAAAAACAAGTAAAGAATGAACCTATAATCCCTCCCCCCATCAACAAAGCTCCAAACCGAAACAGAAAAGAAATAAGTATATACAAGGCGTATCAGTGCAGCAGTGAAAACCTTTCAGCAGAGATAGAGTACACCTAGACGACGGGAAATCACATAGGAATGCATGGTCGGAAACGCTTTCCTGGCGCGGTACAGACGACACAAATGTCAAGAAAGAAAGGGCACGAACGGGATAAGAAAACATGTTTATTATTCGGAGTGCAACAAAAATAAAGAAACAACATAAAGAGACAACGATTATTACCAAAGAAGGCATTTTTTCAAAAATTACGCCCCGGACTGTGATTCAAGAGCCGTGCGTCATGCATCTCCCATGCGCCAGAGAAGCGAGGCTTGCATCACGGTCCGGGGCAATAATTTCGAACACCTTCTTTAATGACGATCATTGTTTGTTTTTGTTTTTTTTGTAGGTTTCTGCTGTACTAAACATAATAAAACACGTTTTGTCTCACTGTTTGTGTCTCTTCTTATTTTGCGTTTTGTGTCGTTAGTACCGCGCCAACGAAGCGTTTCCGACCATGCATTGCTATGTGTACTCTACCTCTCGTAAAAGTTTGTCACCGCTGTACTGATACACCCTGTATATATATATATATATATATCTGCAAATAACTCATTCTGTTTATCCATGCAACTGTAAAGTACCCATATCAAGTATACCTTATGTCAATTTTTTCAGTAAGGCAAATTATGCATTATTAATATGCAACTGTCATGAATGTTGTAATGTAAACAGATGCCCGTTAGTGTGCCCTTTGAGGGTGCACTTCCATAGATGGTTAGTGCAGTACGATACTACTTTTGCCAATGGCGATGTTTTGTGTCCCCTGCACTTGTTTCTGTGTGTCTGTTAATCAATTAGCGTCCCATATCACTGACCCGTAAACTAATGTAGTTGTCTTGCAAATAATCCAATTTTAAAAACATGTCTCATTTCTTCATTGTACCAGTGTAATGCTTGATTACTATAATCATTATTAATCATTCTTATGACACAGTGTAAGATCTGTCACTCCTATTCCACATACACAATGCCAGGTCTTACAATGAACCTGGCGCATTCTCTCACAGGCGTGAATAAATACCAGTAGAGAAGAAGGGTGAAAAGTAGCCTTTTATTGATTCAAATTTTAACAGAAAGGCACGATCTTTGTGCGCTTACAAAACGCCATCAACTTGCGGTGGGAAACTTAAATGTAGACTGTAATTCAAGTCAAATCTAAAAATAGAAGAGTGTTGGATCAGCACGTTAATTTGCACCTAACAGGTTGACTCTCAAAAATCTAACAGGCGTGATGATAATCTGAAATGGCCAAAAGGCTTACTGGCGTAACAGCGAGATAGCAACGAAACGTGCGCTGGCTAGCGAAAACGCGCTTTGAATAAACTCAGAGTTCTCCCGTTTAAATATTCAGTTCATTGAACTTTAAATTTACATCCTGGCGAGAAAATACAAGGGGAAAGTTGAGAGGTTCAAGAAAGGTCTCAAACTTCAAATAAATTTGTTATGCAAAATAAGGGAAACCCTACAACGGTATATCATGTAATAATTGAATGTAAAACCTGAATTGTATCTATGTAACTTTTTAAAATTTTTTTAATAAATATGCCTGCAGGGATGGTACGTATGCGACTTAGATCAACAATCCTCAAGTCGGGTACCTACTCAGTGGATTTCAGCTCATTAGCCGAGAACCGAATCATACGGGTTTTAGCAAGCAAATGCTTTTGAAATCTTTCCAGGCCCTTAGTGTGTGATATTTAACAGCGATTGAGAGGTACAGGAACAAATGGGCGGGGCACCATTGGTTATGCAGGTACAGTCTCCCCGCAGTAACTTTACAGTTGGTAGAGAACTTTACTTATGGTAGAGAACCACTTTGGGGATGATCCAAGGATCTCTCTCCTTACCATCTTACCACTCGAGAGGACTTCCGGTTCACCAGTAGTTTAAATGCCGTCATGCCGAATACATACACCTATGCCATTTCCAAGATTATTATCCGGGCCCTTCGGATATGACAGACAACGTCAGTAACCCTATATCGATCAGGTCGACCAGCAGACAGTGACAGTAGGATTGATTCTGCTTAAAGTAATGTTTTCGCACGTTATCTTTTCAAAGTCTTTGGTAACATGTTCTTTAGATTTTTAACTCACTCCTATCAGAATAAGACATTAGTTCTGTATTCTCTTCTAGTATATTTTGATTTTACTTTTATTATCTCATTATGTGATTTAATCACTTTCAAGTACAAGAAGCCATCAGCTTACTATGGCTCGACGTACGAAGAACTGCACTTCGAATTCCGAATTTCAATCTTTTTATCAGTAGAATTAAGCAATTCACGATACCGATAATGCATGATTCCCCACCGTACAGCAATTTATTTAAGTTATTTTTTAGGTCCAGTGTATTTTCATTGCATTCGTAAATGAAGAGTTCTTGTACATCCATTTCGTTTATTCCCACAACTTCAAAAATTGAAATTTTCAATATTTTATTGTAAAATAGGCTTTGCATTAAAAGATTTTACGGCTCTGAAGATTAGTGCGAGTCTTTTGAGCATTCCAAGTGTATTTAAATTATCCAAGTTATGATTGGTTAGGGGTATGCGATGCATTGCTAAAATTATTTCCATTTCGCTTATTTATTACAATTCATGCATCGATTGAATTGCGTTTTATACGTAATAATTGGTGCAGATAGTAATGAATATATAACAACTCAAGAAATCTAAATGCTTAGTTAACTACCTGTATGTAACTGCTCACCTTTTGAAATTATCTCAGGTTGTTTGTGAATTGTTGCCTTTGCTTAATTCTCACTATGAACACCAGAACAACGTCAACATAGCACTCACGACTTGAAATAATGCAAAGCAAATTAATCAGTTCTTGGTGAATTGCGAATTGCTGGAACTCTATAGTATATTAGCTGGGTTTACTTCTCTGAGTCAGACAGACAAAGCGCAGCACTAATCAGCCGTGGAAACATCAAGGCATTCCCGTCTACTCCGATCAGCGGCTTTCTAGTCTGGCTGCAGACCTCTTAAGTAATGTAATCCAATATACAAGTCTACTGTATATCATACCGGTTGCGATTCCTTTTAGCCTATGCCACTTGCATAGAATTTTGCAAAAACCACTGGACTGAGCGAATGCGACGAGACCGAGTTTAAATCAGCATAAGCTAACTGTTAGTAAAATTTAAATCAAATGTCACAGCTATATTTTAAACTGAATTTTTATATTTTAAGATTAAAATGAAAGGTTATTAAAACTTCTCTATTTTTAAAATGCGGTGTTAAATATCAAGTTTAAAACGCGGTGTTAAATATCAAGTTTAAAACGAGTTTAAAATGAGGAAAATTAAATAAAAATTTAATTTGCAAGAAATTTTGTCTTAATCGGGGAATTAATTTCGAGGTGCAAAAATAAAATGCCGTTCTGAAAATATTTAAAATATTTAATTGCTTAAGTGTCTCTAAATGATTTGTTTAGAAGACATTCAATTCATCCGAATGATAAAAAATGCAATTTAAAGTCTTAAGAGTATTTTTCAATTGTAAATGTTTGAGGAACCACGCTCAGAAGGTTCCTTAGAGACATTAACCGAGTTAGCTAATAAATTTGATGTTAGCTGAATTTAATTCAAAGAAAAATAAGTGGATGGAATTTTTTCTTCTGCCTAGGGGCTTCAAGAATTCCGAAGATAGTGTGGTGGGTCTCTCTTTAATTGCATTTAATTTTATTAACTGCCACTATCTTCGAGATACGTAGACTGCTGCTGGTAAATAACAGATCGAATTCTCTATGTGCTCTGTTATTTATTCGCACCACATTAAACTGCTGATGGAAACTATAGATAGTGAAATATTAATTGGTTTCAAATGCATTGGAGTTCATAAGTAAAATCATTCCCGTGGGGCGAGAGATTTAAGTATTCAATAATTTCAATTGTCCCATTGCTTGCAAAATTGTATGACATTTTGACAAATCAAATTTTTTTACCTCCTTCTGTTGACATTGTGGGCGTTAACTTTATTTACAAAGGGAATGAATTGATCAAATTCTAACGAACAATCGATATCAGCTGACTTTTATTTGATACTTCATTTCATGTGAATAATGAAACTTTTATCTCAAAGACTACATCATTGAACTCAGACGTACACAAGTGCTCATCTACACTCACGTTTGTGAAAATTGCAACACCATGAAGGACTTACGCGAGTGAGCTGAAATTTTCAGGAAATGCAAAGTAGCGCATGATATGCAAATGATTAGAATTGCAAATCCGTAGCGCATGCGTATGCTGAGCAGCGCCCTCTGAACGGCTGATGGATCCGAATAAATAGACGGCTGTAGCGAGGCGTGTATGGTTATCGGTGGTTATCTGCTAGTGGTAAACGTTAACTCAATCTGTACTTATGCCTCGTCGACGAAAGAGAGCGAGATTTGAACAACTTACAGAGTTTGAACGAGGGAGAATCATCGGCCTTCGTGAAGCTGGATTGTCGTATCGTGCAGTAGCCTCTCGTGTGCAGCGTAACAGCAGCACAGTGATGCGCGTTTGGAAGCAGTGGACGGACGAGTGTCGGACAACTCGGAAATCCGGGAGTGGACCCCGAAATGTGACGTCAGCTCGCGATGATAGACACCTGGTCCGCATGGCGCGGACGGACCGTACAGCTTCCTCTAGACAATTGGCAGCACTGTGGTCAATAGCTACAGGTGTTTCATTGTGTGCTTCATCAATTCGTAGACGTCTGCTGCAGTGTGGACTGCGCGCACGGACTCCTTTATACAGGATCCCCCTAACGCACGACCATCGCCGCCTGCGGCTACAATGGGCCAATCAGCATAGAGACTGGCGTGCTGATTGGCAGCATGTCGTGTTTTCTGACGAATCCCGCTTTAATTTGTGGTACCATGATGGCCGCATTCGTGTCAGACGCTATGCCGGTGAACGCCACCTTCCGGAGTGCATTATCGAACGCCACAGTGGACGAACACCCGGAGTTATGGTCTGGGGCGCCATAGCATATCATAGACGATCTCAATTGCTACGAATTGTGGGCAATCTGAACAGCAACCGGTATATCCGTGAAGTTCTACAGCCCGAAGCTGTTCCCTTCCTTCAAAGCTTGCCAGGCGCTGTATTTCAACAGGACAATGCCCGCCCTCATACTGCTCGGATTGTTAAATCCTTCTTTGCAGCGCAGCAGGTACAGCTTCTTCCTTGGCCTGCGTGTTCCCCGGATATGTCGCCAATTGAACATGTGTGGGATGTCATTGGTCGGCGTCTTGCTCGTGATCCTCGTCCTGTTGCGTCTGCAGACGAACTTTGGGTACGCGTACAAACGATATGGAATGCTCTTCCTCAGTCAGACATTCAAACTTTGTTTGACTCCATGCCACGTCGTGTAGCAGCACTTATTGCGGCGCGTGGTGGCCACACAAAATACTGATTCTGATCTCTTGTTCTTGTTTGTTTGCTTTGAACATTTAATCATTTATTTGTACCACTACCACTCAACTGTGTATTAAATTGCATTCAATTATGACGATTCCTTCTTGGTGTTGCAATTTTCACAAACGTGAGTGTACTTATACTGGAATTACGTTCTGACACTCCATTCATAAGTTTAAGCACTGTTAAATCGGAAAAGCATCTGAGGCACTTTTCGAATTACATAGGGCCCCAAACCCTTTAACGCTAAGCATACTCTACAGTTAGTGTTGAATATCCCGTTTAATTTACTCAACATTGCCCTGCAGGAAAGGTCAGCGTATGCGCGTTTGCCATTAACTTACACGGAGGAAAACACAATTTATTACTTGCTTTATTATTTCGAGTTTTTTTTTAAGCTCATCAGGCCCACAAGCAGCTGAGCGATAAAGGCGCTCGATCTGGGTTTGATTCTTGGCAAACGATTTGGATGCAGGACGTCTTCGTGGTTTTCTCCATGTGTAATGCGTATACGAGCCAGATTTCCTTAGAAAGTCTTCCATGAAGGCATCCCTTGCCTTTAAGGAGGTAGCTCTCGCTTGCTTTGCTATAGCCAAATAAACTGAACCAAACGAAACCTCTCAGCAATAGTAAGTAACAGCGGTAAAATATTCTTAACACAACCTCCGAATTCCGAAATGATTAAACTATAGTTATTCATGAATCATCTTTGAAAGATATAAACTTGAACTTTGCTTCTTTTAGTTAAATCTTTGAAGGATTTAAACTTGAAGCGGCTTTATTGTCCAGGATTAACCAGTTTTTAAAACTGGATTTCTGACGAAATTTTTGCAGTATTTTTATTATTTGGATATTTACGCACTATGTTATAAGCCGCTTCTTTTTTAAATTACATAAATCTAATGATATTAATTTTTCACCAGTCAGAAACTGAAAACTAAGATATCGCATTTAATTTTGTGTATCTCCATTATGTTTGCAAGATTGAAACATCTAAAGTAAAATGTACATTATTTTGAAAAATTGATTTCGTTATTGATTTTTGCGTATCTGGTAAACGTATTAACCTTCCCTTTTAGTTTCAAGTTTTGTTGATATCCACCTTTAAAGCTTTATTTTCACTTTTCTCAAAAGTATTTCCAGAACTTGTTAAAGAAAGTGATAATTCCTGTATTTGTTTAAATATCGTAAAGCATACGAGGCCTGTCTCGAAAAAATTGCGGAGGAGTTTCTAAGAGAAACTGATCTATGTTTACGTTATGGGGAAAACTATGAGCAGCTCCGTATAAAGAGCCCGTGCACTTAGATTAAGTTACGCAGTAGTCATGTACAATTACAATTTTGCATTTTCAAGCTTTGTTTACTTTTTTCGTTTCTTGCAGTATTAAATTTGGTGCGCTTAAAATACATAAAAAATTTACGTTTACTTACTTTGAAATATTTTAAACCTACTGCTCTGACTTAGCACATAATATTTTAAGTAAATCTGATGCATTAGTATAAATGCTAAGTAACTATAACTAGCTGAAAAGTGTATAAAATATGAAATGCTGATTTTTCTATCACATTTTAAATACTAAATATTTTTAAATCGCTGATAATTAAATAAGCTTTCGATTTGATTTGGTTGACTGAATAAGCAAAGTAGGCTGATATTACGCCGAAAAATGCCCTTATGAAGGACTTAGTAAGGAAATTTGTCTCTTATTCACATGGGAAGAAACATGAAAGCACCTATGCAGCCCACTCATTCTCTGGGATTTAAGCCTGGATCAGACTACCAGTATTCAATGGGCTTTTCCACCGGCTACTGGTCGGCAAAAAAAATCTTTGGTTACAGTTACTAAGAATCGTAATTATTGAGGATTATCGAGTATTTTTTAAATTAATTTGTTTTGATAAAATTTGAATATTTTATTAATATCTACTAAAATAAGTTATTTACTACCGTTATTACTGGCATTAGGAATATTTTTGGCATTACTCATATTGGAGAATATCGGTGCTACTGCATATTTAATACCAGTTAACATCAGAATAACTCGGAACGATTTGTTCTAATTTTTCCACGACTAAATTTAAAATTTTAAACTTTGTTCCTTTTTTTTCCGTTTTATTTTTTTCAGTTGATAGCAGCAAGTCATTTTTATTGTTTCAATGTAAACAGCAGAATAACTCTGAAGCGGAGTAGTGTCTTACCTTTTATGTTGGCATTATAGTTTTACCTGCAAATGAAACTTAAGATGCTGATTCCTTTATTTGGTCTAACAACAATTACAGATATTCCAGGTAAATCATAAAGAAACCTCGCTGCATAGTTGAGAAAAATGAAGTATGGATCTTATAAGATAATAATTCAAGTTTGCGTTTCGTTCAGAGGTGAACTTCATAATGAAAAAAGGGGTAAGTCAAGCTTTTTACAAAGAAATGCAGGAAAAAACTGAGAATACATTTCATTTTTGGACACCCTTGGTTAAGTTTCTGATGCGTTATGCTGTTGGAATTTTGTGCGCTAAGTCCATTATAATAAATTATAGGCAATCGCCAAGTTGCCTTTTTGCCGGAAAATTTATTACGGCAAAACGGGAGAAGTAAGAGATTAAAGACAGACCGAAGAGAATTACCGATGTCGGGAACATGGTGTACCTAAAACAGTTTATTCTTTGCAGTTCATTAGCACAAACGTAAATCAGTTTGAGTACGTTAGTTCCAGCAGTAAATTTTAAGCTTAGAAGACGGTGCATAGTACTGTAACTGCAGCACTTTTGCGGTGGGAGGATTCTTAACTTTTCTTTTAATCCAAATCAATTGCTTCCAGCGCAAACATTTTTTAACGCCTTTCTAGGAATTAATAGGAAACACGCAGTAAAAAAAAATGTATGCTAAAAAACATGGTTGCGATGGAATAATAAAAGAAATTGGTTATTTCATATTTAAATAATTTTGTTGCTTTATCATATTTACGCTATGCTGCGCAAAAACTAAACTGCAAGGCGTTATCCTCATTGAGAAGATGGCTACGAAAAGATGAAAATTAGTTTCTCAGCCTTATAGTTCAGAGCATGACAGAAGTATCAAGAATACGGTACTTTTAAAGTATCATAAATATCATTAATAAAGTTTGTTACGTTAAACATGATGCTTAAAAGGATGCTTCTTGATGTGTTTCAAAGTTAAAAATCCTAATTTTTTTGAAAAACAAATTTATGACTTTTCTTTATTAGACTGGCACGCCTTCTATTTGCTCCTCTGAGGCAAGTTTGTCCGGTGAAACAAGCCAAAGAAACCTAAACTACATTAAAGGGTGATGAAACTGATCAATGACGCGGAGATAAAGTGGTATGATGAACCCTCACTTTTACTTTTTACCCCTTCGGCTGCTGGTGGAAAAGATCTACTTTCTCTTAAAATTTTGTCCACGAAGGCATCCCTCCTCATAGACAGATATCGCTTGAGTTGTTTGCTTGAATCAAGTAGCATAACCGAATCGAACCTAACCTCCATTTCGGCTTGTATAATTGCATAATGATGTGTTTGGCATAAATGATGGCAGCCCCTATTAAGGTTGCTATTATCCGTCAAGCAACGATACACGAACGGGTGGCTGGGCACTAACAGTGCTGGCAGCTTTATGCCAGTTTGCGTTTGACTTCTTTGAATGTACCAGTCCTCACTATAGTGACGGCAGCGTTATGCCATGTCGTCATATTTTGTGAAATTTTCTGATTAATTTAAAGATGTTAAATATTTATGGAATCATTGTACTTTAATGTGCCTTGCAGTTATTTAACGGTGCCGACATTTTTATGTCACTAGCTTTGTGTAATGAAAGGTGCCAGTACCATTATACAAGTGGGTTTTTGTGCGTAGCCATGCCTGTTTTATTATCTATACCTTTGAGTATCACAGTGGTGTCCAAACCGTTGTGTAAATGCACCATTTTTATGTAATAGTACCTGCTTTTTTATGCTGTTTACAAATAGGCAGCGTTGCAAGTTGGGCACCGAAAAGGAGTCACTTATTGCGATAATTATATTACCATTAACTTAGGTTTAAAATCTTATAGCTACCAAAGTGAAAGATTTTTGCATATAGCAGTAAAAATGGTTAAGCAACTTTTTTAAAGCTGTCTTTTTAAAACTGCGAATAGCCACTGCTGCTAATTTCTTGTGCTGAATGTATAACTACTTATGGATGATATTTGAGCCGATTAATTTCTTTTAACAAAGACTTACAATGCAAGCTTTAGCTGGAACCTTTTAATTTATATTTAGAAGAGATAAAAAAAGAGATATTGTTACGAATTTTGTACATACATGATTTTTGTGTATTATATGTAAAATTGTTGTACTTTTTATATAGTGTAACAGGAAAATATATAGAGGCAGTGCTTTGCTGGAAAAGTATTAATACAAAGTCAAGTCTATTTAACATTGAGTAAATGGCTGTCTCGTTAAATTGACGAGATATCGCCAAGGTGGCGATGGCGGAAAATCGCCCGAAGTCCTCAAACTTGGCGACATTTGGTTCCTATCCCTGTATAACTATAATATGTATTGTAATTCATCATATATGTAGCTGTAAACGTATCCGGCCTTCATATGCCTTCCAGTAATTGCGAGACGTACAAGAGATCTCTCGGAGGCGGGCCGGGAGAAAACTATGTAAGACCGGAGAGAGCATCAGTTTCTCAGTTGTTAGTTCAGAGCTAAATTCAGAGTACTGAAACATCCGTCTTAGCTTCGCTCTTTGGATGGGCTATGTATTGCGTTGTGTTTAACATTCCTAGCAGTTTGAAGTGTAACCACTGCTTGTAGTCTGTTATACTGTAAAGAGCTGTATAAATACTTTTGACGGAAGTTCCAGAACTGCGTAACGTTTCTTATTGTAAAATAAATTTTACCGAGCTGTCGTCGGATCTGCGTGAATTCAGTCTATTACGAACCCTCACGCAGGCAACAGTCATAAATAAATTATTATTTTACACTTTTTTATTAAAAAAAATTCTGTTTTTTATTCCTATCTGATTCAAACGCTTGTATGCTTGAGGAACTAAACAAACCAGTTTTTAATTTTTTTTAATGTACCTATTTCCTTATAATTTTCGATTAAATTTTACTTCAATCTCCCTCCGTTTATACGTTAGGTTTCCCCTTTTATCATCATCATATTTTCAAAAAACATGCTAATTTTTCCTGAGCTAAGAACTCACTCAAGGTAACACCAAACGTGCAAGTTTCTTTATGGATATATCGCGATTTTGCAGGTTATTTTCTCAATTTTAGGTAAAATTGCAGTTGAAGGCAGAAAATTAGTAGCACAACAACACTGAGTTTGGCTTAGACTTACGTCAAGATCTCAATCGATTTTGAGGGCAAACAGGTACAAGTCCCTCTGCGTCAGCAGTAAATAAATCCGCAAGATTGCAAAGCAGTGGAACTTGATGGTCTTTTAGTCTAAATTAGTAATATTTTCGTTTGACCCCATTAAAAGCATCTTTAGCTAACCTTTTATTCTTGATAGCAAATATTTAAACTAATGAATAAGACAAATTGTCGGAAGCACAAATCTTATTTAAAAATACGATTGTTGGTCCATAAAATCATATGATTCTCTTCAAAATTCCAACAGAATACTGTAGTTTTTCAGAAACGTGATCTCCCTATATAAATAAACGCTTCTTTTTCGTTAGCGCCCAACTTTTATCGGAAGTCACTTTTTATTTTTTGAGGTGTGCCCGGAATCATCCATGAACGAAGCGAACCTAAAAACTGAAATCGTTTCGTCCGGCGATTGTTTATTATTATAATAGATAGCTACATGAGTTTGTCCCTTTTTCAATGCCTAGACTCTCAAGAGGAAACTCTTTGTAATTCGGGCGAAAAACGGTTCAAAAAATAAAATGGAAACAAAAGGTATTGTTGCGGATATGCTACTTGCTTCTAACCGTAGGTGCAAGAAATGATACCGACCCCTCTAACTTGCTGAGGAAATTGCTTCATAAGTTAGGTAGAAATTATTAACTGGTAGATACTTGTGTCCGCAGCACATACGGTAGCTAGATTTTTCGCGATTTTTCCTGCAATTTATTGTCCAAAAAATTTGCATCAGATTTGCAGATCTTCTACGGATAGAGAGAAAAAATTGTTTTAGTGTATGTGTACATACTCGCTGGGCTTGGATTGTGCACATTCACAGGTGTTTTTAGCCAGAAATTTTGTTGTGTGTTTTAGGAAATAAGTAAATATCTGTTCTTGACCATATTTAAATGTATTTGATTTGTGAAGGAAGAACGCACTGGTTCAAGTTTGTAACATTACTAAACTTACTATATTCGAATTAGAATTCTCTTGCCACTGCTACAGCTGTTTAGAAAATACCATTATTTGCTTGTTTATTTGAAACCAGAAACGAGCTTTGGCTTTTGCGTATGAAGATTTTGGAATTCCGAAAAAAGCTTTCTAATCTGAATCCTTGAGGAATTTTTTCGCTTCCCTTTTTGTAATCTGTTTTTAAGGTAATTCAGTAGGAATCAATTTTCTGGTTTTGAAGGACCTTATTTGTTTTGAATCTGAGCAAGCACGTTTAAAAAATGTATGTTGTTCGTTAAAAATCTGTGTTTGCACTACTGGAATGACTGAAATCGTGTGAGGTTGGAAAAATTTGCGTTTTTATGTATTATGAACTAAAGACGCCGTTTCTTTTCAAAATAGGAACAGGCATTTATAATTTTTATTGCTTAGATTAGAAGAATTTTAATGTCTCGTGTATTCGCGGCCACCAGGCCCTACAGAATTTTTAGGTTTTCGTTCATAGGCGGGTTTCATTAACTTAAACATTTTTAATAAGAACATTTTTTTCAAAATACTTAAGGAAATGGTTTATAAAATAATTGAACCGAGATAAAAATAATTAGAGCTTCGGATTTAATTGGTTGATTTAGCTGGACATTTCTGTTCAAACTCTTTGAACCCACGAAACGCATTTTAGAATTTCTTTTCTGCGGCCATGTCTTCTCTAAGACAGCACTCGTGAGCTTTGCTATATTCCAATAACTAACCAATTTCGATGTATTTATTTGATTATGGCAAAGCACGCGAGGGGTTATCTACCTGAAAGGAAAGATGCCTTCATGAAAGATTTTTGAAGGGAAACTGGCTCGTATGTGTGTTAGACATGGGGGAAATCGAAAACGCCCATGCAGCCAGACCGTTTGCGTGGAATTAAACCCAGATCGAACTACCAGTATTCAGCGACTGTACTGCTCGGCCATCTGGGGTGGGCTTTAGTAACTAACTAACTGTTGAAACATATTTCTTGAGGTTTGTAGCTCAGTTTTCAGCATTAGTCTGCAACGTGTAATGATGTCCTTCGATCTTAAATTTTAATGGGCGTAGATTGAAAGAAACTGTTTTTCATTGGATGGTAGTGATTTCGAATCGGTTTTTGAAATACATAAAATGAAGACCAAAAGTAAATGCTGCGTGAAACGTCTGAAAAGTAGTTTGCTTGAACAGTCTGAGATATCGACAGTTTGTGATTATGGTCATATTAACCATTAATATACCACCGTTGAAAGAGAAAATCAAGAATACAGTATTAAAATGCTATTGTAACGCCAACAAAAGCATCTTTCGAAACATGTTCGCAAATTTTTTTCACAGATTTTAATCATTACAGATGGATAACTAACATACACGCATGTATACGCAATATGTATAATATATGTATGTGTGTTTATATGTTATACAGATAATAAAGTACCTACATAAAGAGCTAGGCACAAAGAGTTAAAAGTTTTAGCTTTCCTGGCCTTAGAAGCGTCCTGAGCGGAGTTCTTTCAAAATTTTACTCTGTTGCGTTAAGCTAGTTGCATTTATTCTCCACTCCGCTTGGCGAGTGTTGCCATAGCGTGTAACTTAAGGTTAGAAAATTTTCTTCCACGCGGCCTGTTACATAGCAATGTTCCGATTCGTTGTTACATTATGATCTTTATCTTTCAGATTGTAACTATTTAACAAATTTAAGCGTAGTGAAAGCAACTCTTAATAGTTTAAATATATTAAAATAATATTTTAGAATTTTAATGTATCCGATTGACGTAATTTAAAATACTCTTAATTTATAATATACATAGGTATAACTATGGATGTTATAATTATCAATTTTTCAGCATTACTGTAATTAATGTTTCTAACATGCACTGGTGAAATAAATTAAGAGAATTTGCGTATTTTATCGAATTGCATGAAAAGAACTGAACTGAAGGAAAAACCACTGCTTCTAGATAAAAATGCAAATCTTGTACAGCAAATACGTAAGCGTACACGTGCGTGTTGTCGGAGCCACCAGAAAACAGGCTTTATAAGCGCGTGAAGGGTAAGACGAATTGAGTTTGTTAGCACACCTCGGGGGATTTCTTGGTGTTATCTTACAGCAATCAGTTGAATTCACATCGGAACAGTAAAAATGAGTAACCACCAACGTTAAGATGATGGAATGAGGTGGCGAATTGTGGGGAGGCTAGAAGCAAGCCCTTCGCAAGTCCAGATATGCAGAGAGTTTAATTTAACGTCCAGCGTCCTGTGTAACCTATGGAACCAGTTTCAGGATACTGGATCCATCGAGAGAAAGCCTGGGCAAGGTTGTCCAAGAGCCACGACTGCCAGACAAGATCGCTATTTGTCCATTTTAGCGAGGCGTAACAGAGAGGCTACAACTTCTCGGCTTTCTCAGGACCTGTATGCAGCCACAGGAACCCGTGTAACAAGGGTGACTCTTTCCAAAAGACTGAATGAGAAAGGGTTGTTTGCAGGAAGACCGGCTCTTTGCGTCCCGCTCACGTCTACGGACAGGAGAGTCCAATTAGCATGGTGCAGGCAGCATAGTGATTGGAGTACGGAGCAATGGGCAACTGTTCTGTTTGCCTACAAGTCCCGTTTTAGCCTAAACACCGATTCTAGCCGTACTTTCATATGGAGAGAGCCAGGGACCCGCTACCTACCCTCCAATGCCCGCGAAATCAACAATTATGGCGGTGGCGGTGTAATGGTCTGGGTAGGCATCATGTTGGATGGCGGCACACCTCTCCACATTTTTGACAGGCTCTGTAACTGGTGTGAGGTATAAGAATGAGGTCTTGGAGCCCTATGTTCGCCTTTTCCGGGATGCAGTGGGCCCCGGGTTCATCTTGCAGGACGATAACGCGAGGCCACATAGAGTTCTTCTGGTCGACGAATTTCTCGAGAGTGAGGATATTCGCCGGA
>KK115447.1:0-12017 GCA_000611955.2 Stegodyphus mimosarum
ATTGTGCTTTTTATTGTTCTGCATCGTGTTTTCATCCGATACTCTCAAATCCACGAACCCGTAGAACGCAACAATATATTAGGATTTGGAGTTTGCATATCATTAAATCCTAGCTTTCAGTTATAGTAATTCAATAACCTGGCAATTTTCAGGATTCCAGTGGCAATGTAAGGTTTTACATGTCTTGAGAACTTCATTTTAAAATTTATTATGAGAAAACATAGAAAATAAAAACAATATCTGTGTATCTTCCAGACATTTGATAAGTACCTGAGGCAAAACAAACTCACAGAGCAATTATTTATTTGACTTATACATTCTCTATTATAACCGGGCAGACGCTGAAGATATTTCTCCAACAGTAGTATCATTGCTAATACAGATTGTTAATAAATACTCGTTTCCTGAGCGTAATAGCTTATGCGTGTAATGTATCGTACTTCTTCGGCTAAATCAAAGTATTGACCACCACCACAGCTCTCAAATGCTTATGTCTTTCATCTTCACAAAGAACCAAGTAGTTTAAGCATACAATAAATCTTCTGGTCTTTTTATTCCATATGGTCATGATCCTGGGTACCCAACACATATGGAATTTGAAAATTTGCAATTTCTCATGCAAAATATCGTATACTATTGTATTCGAAATATCGAACTTCTTTTCTCGAAGATGTAAAACTGAACCAGTATTCACAGAAAGATTCGCTGACCATTCTGAATGACTGATAATGAAGCAGTTATAGGTCAGCCAGAAAGTGAAGAATCGATAATATTCTATGATCTTCATCAAAAAAATAACGTTTACCTGAAAATGTGTTGATAAGCAAAATAATGCACCAATATTTTGACGAAGACAAAATGATCAGCCGATCTTCTTCTGGTTGGCTGTAGGCCCAGAAAACGTGATTCTGTGAGCGAGGTATATGTAAACTACCACCATAATATGGAAAATAGAATGAGTGACTCGATTCTCATGTTCAAAAGTAATTAAAGCATGTAAATTTACGTGACAGGACTAAATGATTGATAGCCGATTGGCAGAATCCTGTTTGGCCGAAAAGAGCTTGGCCATCAAGTGATTGTTATGGATTCATTATTGCTCTAACATGGGGCTCCGAATTGGACAACGACTGTGATTTTTCAACACCTGGTGATGCAATGGAAAATGATGTAATGAGTGATTAATGTTTTTATTTGTTTGATGTTTGCTGCTTGTATTTTCTGAACTATTGATCAGAAAGAGTTTTTGAAATTCAAGTTTGTGAAGTTGTTTCTTCTGAAAGAGAAAGTCCAAATTTAAGGCGAATGCTTAGTAATTTATTTTTACAGAATTAAATCACGGCAGGATCTATTTTAATAGAAATGTCATAAAATTGAAGCTTGTTCTTAAAATATCTAGCAAAAATATTTCTTGTTGATGAAAAACATTGATTACCAGGAACTAAAGAAAAGTGCAACCATATTCCAGATCCTATAAGCCCGATAGTTAACAGAAAATGTAATGGGTCTGATTGTCTGTAATGAACAGAAAATGTAATGGGGTTCGGAAGGATGTATGCAGCCAACAGCACCAATTATTCGGCAGATTATATGTCCATTAACAGCGTTAATAGCTCAATATATAACACGGAAAACTGCAATGAAGAAAGTCATTAATTAAAATTGCTAGGAAAAGGTATACCGAGTTGGTAAAGAGTTGTTGTCGTCTCAAAGAATCGAAAGTTTTCTGATTCACCAGAAAGAAACAAGAAAATGTTCATATTCACCATCGAACGTTAGAAAACTAAGGCTAGTTAAGTATTAGTTAGTATGCAAACTAAGTATAAGAAAATAATGTTATGTTTTCTTACTTAGTATATACCAAAGCGGCAGGATGTCGGAGGCATCGCTTTGAGGCTGGCAAATAGATGTTTTTCCTTGCGCTTACAGATTCTCTTAATATTTTAATACTTTTCTATTCCTCATCCATGTTTGAAATATTAAACTTTCTTACCAACGTTATCAGGTTTTTCAGTAAGAACAGAAAAGTGTATATTAGTTCTCTGACCCACCTGGGTTTTCTCTAAGAAAGCAAACATTTCCTAAAACTGTCACCCGAAGGAATTATTTTCTTGATTTTAAATCAAAATACCCCAATACTTCATATATGGATTTATGTAATTTTAATATATTGCCTTAATTTCTTAGACAGATTTTAAGATCCACATACATATACGTTCTTACACACATAAAAAATATTCTAGACCGTATATATACGGCCTTACCAGTCAGAGAGTTTTAAAATGGTTGGTAAAATCCTTTAAGCGAGGGAAAAAATAAACCGTTTATTTAATATTGGAAATGAATTAAAATCTTATTAAATGCACCAGTTGTAAAGGTATAGATTTCCAGAGACAATATATTGTATTTTCTTTCCAGAGGAAAATCCTCGCTCCGGCAACATCTGCGTTACAGATGGAATATTTCTGAACGAGAATGATTGCGGAAGCTACAACCAGTGCGCGAATGGACAGTTGTACACTATGAAATGCCCAGAGGGTCTTCATTTCAGCGAAGAATTGAAGAGATGCGAATACCCGTGCACAGCTGGATGTGACCCGCTTTATAATTTCGAAGGTATATGAAACTCTACGCTGTCGAAATGTTTTGTTGTAAAAGTTATTCAGTTATGACTTGTTAAAAAGATTGAGGTAGTATTAGAAAACTGTGAGTAATACAAAAAGTTTCACACTGACATATTTTTTACATTTAATGCCGGGGAATATATACCGTATCTATAAAAGTATTTATGTGCCCTTTATTTTTGCAATCGTTGTTTCCCCCAGACGCTAAATTTGTTATGGGATCCGTCTGGGATATCAAAGGGCCGGATTCGAATCCCGAAGTAGGCATGGCTGTCTTCATAGGAGGCAAAGGCGGCCCACCTATTAGGTGCCTCCATAATAAAGTGACCACCGGCCCCCGCTTCTGACTTTAGAAGTGGCCAACGTCTATAACTCAAATTCAGATTGGAATTTCTCGAGAATGCCGAACAGTATCAATAATCAAACTGGAAATGGAACAAGCAATGGATGCCCACCTATCCTAGCGCTAGAGATAAAAGTGATTTTTTCCGTAAAGTTTTGCGCTACTCGCTTTGAAATCGTTGAGTTTGTTAATCAAAAATTCGTTAGAGTTTTTCAAAATAGGAAATAGATAATAAAATAAATTCGGAATTCTGTCTTCCAGGTGCCATGTTCGGGTAGAGGACGACGTCATTCAAAATTGCATGGCTCTAGGTAACTGTCGTTTTTTCCCAATGCGAGAAACATTTTTTCCATTCATACGGATTCTTTATTATTTAATTTCTTTAAATTTAATACAGGGCGATAATATTTGGTAGCAACAATCTGAAAAGTTATACACCGTTTACAGTGATTCCACTCAAAATGCCGTTTCCAGACTATTATCCCATTCGGGACTAATGTCACTTTTGGGCTAATAGCTAAATCAGCTGTAACTCACAAAAACCTTAAAATAACCGAATAAATAAGCGAGTAATCTTTTATTTTCAGTGCTATGAGCATAAAATTTCTATCTCGCCCTCTGTGATATAGCGGTAGCACTTTAATTAATTATTTATTTATTATAGAATTTTAATAATATTCATTTATGAAATTATGTCTATCTATAGTTATATTCTGTATCTAAAAGGCTTATGATTTATAAACTAAAAAACAGATAATTTTTTATTAAATGTGTATTCTCTATTTCAGTCTGCAATCCAGAAGCAGGGCAGACTCAGGGTAAGTGAAATCATTTTTTAGTAGGTAAATCACAAGCTAGAACGTTCGATTCAATGGAAGTCGAAAAATTTCCCAGCCTATTATTTGAACATTTATATATTTATTATTACTTAATGAAATTTTTAAAGGAAATTAAGGAGCTTAAAATTAGCAAATTTAGACTGACGTTCGTTTTGTAAGAAAAGGCTGCATTTTGAAAGATCTGGACATGGATCCCTCATCTGCGCTTGTTGCTTCGTAACAAATAATACATGCTAGTAGTAACTGGTGCAATTAAAAACGACCTAAGAAGTAAAATACAATAAAAAATTAAGAAACTGCGTAATGTCAATTTGTTGAATAAAATAAAAATCAAAGGCTTAAAAATTTGGAAGATTACTTTGATATACTTTATTAAAAACTAGATTGGAACTAAGTAGGTAAATTTTGGTGAATGTTTTAGACTTCAAGGAAATGTAATTCTTCGACTGAAGAAAGTTTTAAATAATTTTAGTTTAATTAAATTTGCAACAATGCTTAATAGACCAATAGAGACTAGTAGTGAAAGATTTAATTAATTGATTCTTTTTCATTTACTGCCGACATTGTTTTTGTTTCTTTGAATCGAAGTTCTAATACTCTCTTAATTTAGCCAGTTCATTTAAATAATAATTCTAAAGAATAATGTAAAATCTTCATGAATTTAAATTTTTAAAACGATTTTTGAGGAAAAAACAGTGGATTTTATTAATATAAAGAAAATAACTCGAATTTATTAACGAAGTAAGAATTGGCTATGCAGGAAAATTTAGGAATTTCCCAGAATTTCAAAATACAGTTTTTAAAATGTATGTTAGGGAAGGTAATATCTTGATGTAACAGTGAAATGGAGAGAAGAAGAAATGCAGACTAAGACTTTGTATGAACCAACAACATTTTATGCTTTTAATGATAATTAACAAACTGCACACTGTTGTTGTATCGCATATTCATTATTCATCGTAAATATTTCGTTTTTTTCTTTTTACAAAACACAAACATGCGCTTTACATTTGACCCGCTCAAAATGAAATTTAGACAGCGAGAATAAATATTAGTTTAAAGCTTCTTCCTCCGAGCTGTATTTTCTTTATGTATTGTGATGGATTGGTGTATCTCGCTTGAATTAGGGACAAAGATATTGTATGTGGACGCCTTTCGAAAACTTGTCCTGTGGTGACGTAGACTTGATTACGTAGCGCATGGTCCTGATTGGATGAATAATAACAAATGGTCCCCATGAATTTTAGAGTTTGAGATCTCCTTGTTTCAGCCAGTCATATAATGCGAAATGCCCTATCTTAAATGAATGGGATCTGCGATGGGGATCAAATCTGTTTCGCCAAATGTGTTTCATTCACATAAATTACGGCTTCGGCCGTGGCCAAAGATAAAAGATCAAGTTGATAAAAAGGTCAAAGGAAAAAACTGATGTTACAAATGTGAAGGAATTATAACTTGATTGGATTTTTTAATCATAAAAATGCACTAGGACTCATTGATTAAAAGAATGGACATCAAAGAAAGACTTCAAGGAGGACGTTCTAAGGGTTAGCAAGTATCCATGATTCTTATGTGCACATCCATATCGCAATGGATGGAGGGGCTTCGAGTGTAAACCAGCAGTATTCTACCTTTTTTTAAGTTGAATCATTGAAAGTTGCCTTATACATTTTACTTAGAGTTTGTTTCTGTGTGTTCAGCAAGTCCAGCATTCTTTTCGAATTCTTTCAATACCTGAGAGTGAAATTTCCATAATTACGTAGATTTGATCTAATTTTGTATTAGAAGTTCTCAAAAGAAATTGATGATGCTGTAATTATTTTGCAAAAGAAATTGAGTCGCAAAAGGTTTTAAGCCATCTTGGCTTTTAAGCGCAGTAAAAGTCACGTGACACGCTACGCTTAAGTGATGGTCAGACCCGGATATCGAGCAGCCCATACACGAATTAGCACCCAAACTCCAGATTTTATCAAAACTAGTGCATATAGCAATGCCCACAGGCCAACAAAGACTTGACAATACATTTAGAGACTCTATCGAGCCAGCGCGAATCACCGTAGAAATGGTGATTACAGTTATTGTACCTTCCCACATATCCACTGTTAACATATACACGTTACCAATTGCCAGCTCGGAGGAAGAAAGGTCAGGCCCGATTAGTCGCATAAGTACGAGAGCTCAAACAACAGAAAAATCTTTCACCCGAATGCGATGTCGATGTGCGCTTATGAATTCTGCGGCCCGTATTCACTTTACACGTGAGGAAAACCATGAAACCAGCCCATTCTTCGGGCATCGAACTCGGATGGATTTACCAGTATTCAGTGGTCTTATTCAATTCGCGTAAATAAATGAAGAATATATTAAACAGGTATGAAATTATTACACTATATGAATATATTTGTGACTTATAAGTATCTTGTATTAATCTAGAAGCCAAACAACAAAACTCAGCGTCATATTTGAAAATTTTTACAGGGCTAGTTTCGATGGTTCTACCGAACCCTTATCCTCAGCTGTCGAAGCGCAGATCAATGATATAAAATATAGTGACTAGATAACACAAGACAAATTATTCAGAAAACATTTTGCATTGATGAATTGGATTTTCTAGAGGCGTTTCACATTCAACAAAATCTTTCTGTTCTAGTTAACGATCCTAATTCCAATCCATCTTTGCCTTCAGCCTTTAAGGAAAATATGTTTCATTTCTCGTTTCATTAATAGATGGTGCGAGTGGTTTAACTCCTGACCACGCATTCTTATCTTATGTCGTTCATTAACGCTTTGACAGCTGAGAATGATGGTTCGGTAAAACCATCAAACTACTCCTGTAAAAATTTGCAAATATAACGCCGATTTTTGTTGTTTGAGTTCTAGATTAATACTTGTTCGGCGTGTTATAGTGTCTTAACGTATAATTTGCCAGGAAGTTTTGCATCGGATTGCTCCCTTTCTAATACGATTAAGGAGAAAGTTCGTAGTTGAGCATTCGCCAGCAACAAGGAATTGAAACAGTCGGTCAATAAGTGCTACTTCTAAACCACCTGAAAATTTTGCACGAAATGAAGACACTGTATCCAGATGAGTAGGAATTACCTTCAATATTCATGTATACATTCTGGCAATTAAAATATGTTCTGTCACTATATTCATATCAGTCCAAATCATTACTGAACCACCCAATGCCTCTCACTCTTTTTTTCCTTTTTTGTTCCCTATTTTTGTTTTATACTGCACAGGAAATAAAAACAAATTTGACAAGTTGATTATATACACATAGTTTTAAACTATTTTATGTACTGTAATACAGAATTAAATAAATGAAATAACTGAGTAAAAGAATCATTTCAAAGTATTTAAAATATCAATTATCGCTTATCTCTAACTATAAAATGTTTGAAACTCACCACTTACGTGAGAACTTGGTACTTTTGCCCAGTTTAGAGTTTTCATTTTAGCTTTCGGTCTAGGCAAAGTATTGTACATCGTCTTCTTATCCCAATTTTCCAGTTCTTTATTCGAATAACCTTCGGACCATGATGATCGTATGCCTGTCGTTCGAGGAAGGTCCAATGAAGTGTGAGATTTTGGTCTCATTTGTACATTTGGCACCAGTGTCAGAGGAGGCGGTGGAGGTGGGGGTGGAGGAGGGGGAGGTACAGAAGACGGTGAATGGCATAGGCTCGAAGCCGATTTAGAAAGTTGTTTTTGTAATACTGGGAATTCTGGTTTTCTGGAATCTACTACTTTCGCAGACACATTCTGTTCCTTATCACTTTTGGCCACCTCATTAGAAGCATAATTTTCACAATGCTGCCTTGCTGAACTATTTTCAGAAGATGTCGAGGAGATGTCCCCATCTCCAGATGTGTCTGAGTAACTATCACAGAAATTTCCATTCGAGTAATGAAATTGTTTGCGAGATCTTTTGACTTCCATACTAGTCATACCATCTCTACAATTCTTTGAGTATCGTATATCTGGAGATGGAGGTTGGATAGTTACTGTTGGAGGGGATTTGCGCAAAGAATACTTTTTATATTTGTTAAAAAATGGAAATGAGAAAGTCCTTTTCGGCTTATTTGTTTCGTCTGCTGAAGGATAAGACTGTGGTATCGGTGACTCGGATCTGAAATGTGATATGTCATTTCTTGAACAAATATTTTCCTCCTTTTTTTCTTCAGAAGCGTCTTTTGTAGTTTCATGTTTTACACTGTACCTTCGCAGGGATGAAAAATGAAATCCAAATATCTTAAAGAAACCATTGGTAAGTGCCGACTGCTGAACGTTTTCCTTGTTGTCTGCGCAAACTTTCTTCTCGAGTTCAGAATCTTGGATACATGTAGGACTTCGAGGACAACTGCTGGCAAATGATTGACTTCTAGATACCGGTACGCCAGAATCGTGAGAACCAAAGGACTTCACACTACCTTCTTCTTCTTTATTTACTTCTCTTCTACGTATCATTTTATCTTCTATAGATAAACAAAGAGGCGTTTGAGTTGCTTTGGATTTCAAAATATTTTCACGACTTTCTATGAGCATCCATTTCCTCAATAACGCGCTGGCGTTACTAACAGCTCTTTCAGTTATTTCTTCTAGAATGCTCCAAACATAATCCCTGTAATAGACAATTTAATGTATATTTAGAGTATCTACTCATATTATATATGTATCGATAAAACACAGGAGATTTAATTAAAAATCTTAAGTATACTGCGTACTCTTTAAGGCATTAGAAGTTTATGAAATGAATTAAAAAGCTTGCATTATAATACAAAAACAACGAATCGGAAAAAAATGGATATTGCACAAATTATGCAGTATCCATTTTTTGAATGAATGATTTCCTGCATGAATATTACTGTATAAAACTAACATGTTAAACTATCTATATCATATAAAACACTAAAGAACAGACCGGAATAAGTAGAGATCTGTACTTTTATCAAGAGTTTTACTGATTTAGCTTTCCCCTTATTTCTCACATACATAACCCCCTGTTAATATTCCACAAAAGTTAAGAGATGCAAAATATCAGAAAATAGGCTTGAAATTATTCCAGATGCTTTTTTAATACATTACACTCTTGACACAACAGATGTATTACTTACGTTTTCGAATCATTTGGTTCCAGTTGATTAAGGTTTTGAAGTACAATTAAAAATGATGCAGATAATGGAGTATCTTCCACCTATAAAAATGAATTAGATAACAGTTTTATTTCTACAAAAGCAGAAAATTATTGCAGTTTCTTTTTAAGTGAATTCATGTTTTCTATAAAACAGTCGCTTTATGTTCAGCAAAATGTTTTTTTCTATTTTAATATTTATTCAAATTTTATCAAAGGACTATGATTCCTGTAAAATGTTATGAAACTGCTATGGAAGTTTTAATTCGCTTCTCAGCATATTTCTGAATATTTGAAAAAAGAAAGAGTGAGTTATAAATGCATTAAAATATAACCCATGAATAAAACACAGAACTTTTTTCCGTTACTTTTTAAAGGCAGATATATAACTTTGAGAATGTGATAAATTAATAATTAACTATACATTAATTTCGAGGAAGAAGGAGAGAAAATGTAAAGCGTTTCTGGTACTATTGTTTTAGATAGTCTGATAAAAGAAAATAGCGCTTTTAATTTCTTCGTATTATTATCATTCAATAGAAACTTATGATTTGCATAACCAATTTTTTTCTTTTACTAAATCTTAAATAATTTACCATTGCAATTACAGATCATGTAAGCCTTAATAAAATTATGAATTAATTTTGTAAAATTGTAAATGGCACATACGTGGCAAAGGTGTGAAAAATTATATTCTTAAAGCAGTTTGAATCTTGATTTTTACTAAGAGATTTTATTGACATAAAAAGAAAAACAATAATACAGTTTTTAGTGCAATTTCCAGTGCACTTTGAATTTAATGCTTGATAATCAAGAAACAGTTATGATTTGTACATCATTATTAATAATCCCATATTGCTCACAACAAACCTTACTAACATCCATTCATGATTATTAAAACCAATCACTTTGGACCGTTTCAAACTGCTACCATTTTAGACTTGCATCCTCGCTAATGAAACCAAAGATGCCCATCTTACTGTCATTCTTCCTCGTAAAATAAGCATTTTATGAGGTGGAAATCAGTGTGTTTTGGAGTCCAAGTGCACTGTTACGTCGGTGGATATGTCGATTGTTGACAGCTTCCAAGTTCATTCGATAAAAAACGTGAAAATGAAAATGATGGAGGAAGAGATAAAATGGCAAGAGGGATGACTGGAATGCTACAGCCACTTAAAATATCCATTAACTGTCCTTTTAAGGCTCATCTGGGACGTTTCTAACATGATAGTGAGGTGCATAGATGCGATAGAATTCAGCTTCATGGGAACTATAACAGAAAGAATGGTGTTCAAAGGCTTCAGAGTCACACCCTTTTTCAACGCAATGGAAGATTCAGAAGATGAAGCAGTGTATCTCAGATATCTAAGTAATTCAGAAGTTGAAGCATAATCTGAGAGCAAAGACTAAAGAGAAACTTGTAGTGACAGCAATTTATTTGCTCAAGTAAAATCTTACTTAAAATTTTTATGATAAAATTTTCAAATTTCATTTGTAGTTTATGTTGTTAGCTTCGAAAATCGTTTGTTTACTGAAGATGAAGATGAGTCTTCCCCAAGCAGAATTAATTTTTACAATGGAGCAAAAAATTTGATTGCTATGTCATCTTTCTCACACTCTTTGTTGGTGATTTCAACATTTCATTCCTGACTTCGTCCGTTTTGTCCAAAATCGGAAAGTGGGCGCCACTTCATTTTTTATTTTGAACGCTTTCAGTCTTGAAAGGAGGTTCCCAAGCGGAAAGTATTGTCTTGCTAGGATCACAAAGAACAGGTCTCTTTAAACGCTTTAACTGAATTTCCGTAAGAATGCGTTGCGAAGCAATCACACATACAGTCCTTCTACTTGGGAACATTCCTCTACATTTTACATAAAACGAAAGGTTTTTAAAAGTAAGAGCATAAATTACAACTGGAATTTTAAGCGATGTATTATCAAGTCAATCAAATAAAAAGGCCTGGAAATAAAGGATAAAATATGTATTCTGTAGTCACATCAAATTATAAAAATCTTAAAAGAATTAACAATAATTCAGACACCAAACTACAGCATTTAAAAAAGACAGAAAATCTTTCTTATCCACCAAAGGGAATACAATAAGTTCTCGCATACATTTCCAGATGTCTTAATTTCATTGTCTTCATTTATATGAAACTTTTCACTATTATCTAAATTTGACGCATACGAATTTGATGACATTTAAAACTTGAAACGGAAGAGCTAATAATGCATTCCTTGTAGTTTTTGAGTTAATTTTTTTTCCAAGATCCTTCGCTTAGTTAAAAGTAAAACAAATAAATTTAGAGAATGTGGTAATAAGTTATTACTATTAACTTTTAAGAGTTTATGCAATTTGTTGCTTCCAAAACATGAACCAGGGGAAAATTGTATTCGAAATTGTTTTCTCTTTGCTATTGGTATGTTTGCTATTGGGAACTATTTTATCTTTGCTGTTGGTATATGCCAATAAATTAGCGATACGTTTTTGGTTTATTTCCAGCCTATGAGCCGAGAGCATACTCTCAAAAGTTTACAAAAAGGCAATGACATCACAAATACATAAATCTTGTGGAACATGACATTATTTAATGTTTTTCGTTCCAAATTTTAGTTCTGATATAGAAAAATATACATTAAATAATTAAACGTGGGTATTCATGTACATGTTTGTAAAGAAACTAATACATAAATGTTTTGGCAATAATATCGGTTAGTTAGGAAAATTTTCTGTACTAAACATATGTGGCTACGAAATTCTTTGGAACAGCGAAAAGTTAATAATCATTTCGATCCTTCATTTGAAAACAAGCATTACAGATGAACAATGGATTAAAAATTAACCCAGAGCGCAGCAAAGTACATATATAAATTATTTTACTACTCAGTTATGAACATTTGAGTAGGATATATCCAGAATCTTCAAAATTAGTACCGAAACGTTCAGTTTAACCTTTAAGATTTTACTAAAGAAGTCTCTGTAATAGTGAAATACTGGTTAAAACTGTGCTAACAGAAGGAAAGAATATACCTTTTTTAGAATATTGGCATGGCATGTAATAAAAATGAAAAGCATGGCC
>KK115447.1:12060-54820 GCA_000611955.2 Stegodyphus mimosarum
CAATGCAATACAAGGCATTAAATAAGTAAAAGTTTCCAAATTGAGTTTTTGTCACATACGAAATGCATTGAAAAAGCGAAAATTAGCAATATAATAGCACTGGACTAGGAAACAAATTTTCAAAGATAATCAAGTGGTCTGAAAATTAATCAAAAAAGTATAACATGTACAAATTGTTTCTTCGTAATAAGTTATGAATGTTTTCGTTTCAGTAGACTGAAGTCGGAAAGTACAAATTTGGTAATGAAACACTCATTTCAGCCTTTAAGATTTTATTAAAAATGCAATAAATACATGTGTGTGTTAGTAAAATTCGACCTGAAGAATGAGCATTTAGGGGGGAAAACACGACGTTCTTCCCATATTCACTTGATATGCAATACAATAAGTCGAATATGATAAAGAAGAAACTTTGAGTCATAGAGAAACATGTTTACAAAACAATGGTTCTTATTTTCGTAGAAATTTAAATCAAAGGGTTGATGTTTCTTATGAAGATAAGATATTTTTTAGACATGTTTCTAAAGAAAATAGTGTATAAACTTCTTTTTAAGAAAGAAATAGACGTCATAAGAAAATCTATGACAATGCAAGTCAGTGATCGTGGTGACTTAGACAAAACATTCAATGTCTGTATGAGCTGGGTTAAAAGTCTGCTTTATCTACATGCGAATACATCAGTGTCAAAAAAATTAATCTATCGCTATAGTACACTAAGATAAAAATTTCATTTCTTTTCTTAATTTCTGGTTCAGCGTGGTAGTGTTGTTGAAGTTAAATCTTCCAAAGTGTAACAAAATTATCAAATGAAACAATATAACTATTTAGTAAAAATTTGTTCTCAAGTCTTTGCTAATTATTGTAAAAGCTAAACAAGAAAGTATTTGAAAATTAAATGATTTGCAGTGGCAGTAATGTAAAAATTGGTAATATTCAAAAGTGTTCAAATGGTTATAGATAAGGTACTTCTCAAAAACGGTTTATGAAAACATGATAACATCACAGTCATTCGCAAATAACCTTCGTCAAAACTGAAAATCTTATGATCAAAATTTACTTGGGATGCAGGAAAAGAAATATTAAAGGATTCAAAATAAAGATACTTATGTAAACTTTCCGAAATGAAATGTACAGTATTTCAGGAAATATTCACTTTACTTCTAACTTGTTTGTAATTTTGTTAAATCGTATGTAATGAACATATGTGAGACACGAAAGGTGCATTTGGATGCAAAAAATAACACACATATAGCTATCTGGCAATGAATCAGATTTCACTGTAAATGTAATGGTATGAGAAGTAGAAAAAATAGTAATGAACTACTAAATTCGTTTAATTTTCATCTAAAGCGCATTAAAAATTCTGCATACTGATAAAAAATTACTTAAATTCTCTAACTTCATGACTTCCCTCAGATACTGGGAAGCCCAATGGCTGTCTGAGCATTTAACGAGTTACTTCAACGATATTAAAGAAATAGCATTTGGGGAAAACAGGTTCTTAGGTTCTTTCGGTATTCTAATTGTAAACAAAAAATGCAAAAAATAAGTAAATGCGTGGATAAATCTGAGGAAAAACAGTAAATTAACACGAAATGCTTTTTAAAAGTCTATGTAAATGGAAATCAGTGAACATAATGTAATTGAAAACAATCATAGTTCATATACAGGGCATAATTTTGATACCAATCTATGAATTCGTGAAAATCAACGAAAAAAAATAATAATTTATCACGTTCGCCCGCTTATAGTATATTCTCTCTTCGTTCTAATCTTTTTTCTTTTGAGATGTATTATTTCTCAAGCTGTAATATTTCTGAATCTAAAGCTTTAAAACACAAAAATCACTGTAATTTACCAACTTGTGTCTAAATGTAGAATACAACCATCAAAACGGAAGATTTTAGTATAAGTAAATATACTAGGGACAAAATAAAACTGAAAATACTTCATTATTTTTCATGTCCTGTTTATGAAACTAGTTAAGGTTCTTTCCCTGACTAATGACGTTCGGAACATTTTCAGAAAAAATATTCATTTCTTATTCATGTTTTGCATACTCAGATACTAATTTTTTTGGAAATCTGACACTTTCTTATTCCATTTTATAATTCACTATTACGGTTTGGCTTGGAAAACGTTTTGCCATGGATATGGCATAGCTCTCCTATATGTCTGCGACTGTTCTAATAAATTACATTATCAAGTAGTGTTAACAAAATCCCTAGTTATACAGGAATAGCCTTGAATTGCTTAATCTAAAACGAAAAAATGCACCCCATATGCTAAAATAGAGAAAGTTTACCACAGAAAGTTCTCCGCGAATGCATTTTTTTCCTTGGTCTTTAGTCGTTTTTCTGTAGTTCATTGTATACCCATCTTTTATCTAATTTGTAAAGCATTCCTGTTTGAATGCTTGCATTTGAATACTTTTTAACTGATTTTAAAGTACATATATATTTTGATCATTGCGTGGAGAAAATGAGGAATACTAACACCAAACGGTTCCCAGCACTGTATCTTTTCTTCGTCCTTTTTTCTTAAAAATACAGCTGGTTAAAAGAGAAGGAAATGTGTTTCGTACTTTGTGAAATTAGTTTTATTTACTTATTATGTGTTATGCTTATGATAAATAAAATGTTATATATGTGCACAGAATTGTGTGGTTCCAATGTTTCATTAAAATAATGCTTTTCTGAAAGTGTGGTTTTTATGTTAAGTCATACTAAACTGCGTTAAAATTTTAAAAGTTGATGATTATAGTTGACCATTATATGGAGTTTCTGTCAATATACGATATTTGCGCGTGATTTTATTTGCTGTCTATGAGAAGTCAAATGTCAAAAAAGCTGTAAGAGTTCACTATTAAACAATATCAATTTTGAAATGCGTACCTAAAGTGTGCTAAAACTTTTAAGAATGTGCTAAAACCTTCGAATGTGCTAAAACTTTTAAGCGTTAAGTTGGATTATTATTGCGAAGTCATGTCAATGTTATTTGTTATGTATGATGGTTATGCATAATTTTATTTACTGTCAATGAGAATTTAAATGTACTCAAAGAGCTGCAAGAGCTCAGTGTTAAAAAAATAATGTCAATTTTAAATTTCTATCTTAAAATGACTGTGTGAAATCTTTTAATTACTACGCTGGATCATTATTTGGAATTCTACTTAATATTTCGTGTAATGTAACATAACTACGTGGGAGTTTATATGCCAGGTATGATAAATTTCGTTCTCAAAAGGCTGTAACGATTCAGTGCTAAATAAATTATTGTCAATGTGAAATAAGGGTATCTTTTAGTTAAGTTACAATAAATACCTTAAGAGGCTATGAGATTCAGCAAAAAATAATGATCATATTTACTGGTTGAAAAAAAATATTCCATGTTAAGAAATTTTTATAGTCCAAGTTGGGGAAAAAAGGCGACAAACTTTCATTTCCATGGCTGACTATTAATTCTACGTGTAATTATATTTAAAAATAATACTACCTCGTGTATCTTGTTAAGAAAGTCAAGGCTATGGTAAATTCGAATATACATAGTAGCGTTTATGAGGTTCTGTGGTGGATGGGTGACATCATGTTAAGAATCCAGGTGATGATTTCACAATAAGAAAATCAAGGTTTAGAAAATTTTTAGTGGTTTTCCAATAAAATCCAAGATATTTTTGTAAAGTGTTTAAAACCTTAATATGAGTTAGTAATAACAAATGATTCCTTCTGCTGAATAAAAAAGGAGTGTTCCGAGCATATTCATGTGAATGTCTATAGAGTAAAATAATAAGAAATGAAATACTTTTGGTACGTAACTGATCTAAACTGGGTAGAAATGACTAATGTATTGGTTTGAGCGAACTTTATGACATGAAAAATTTATTACTCCTTATAGGATTTCTTCAAAGTCAGTAGGTCTTGTAAAGAAACTGTCTGTACTTGTAGTCAGTAGGTTCAATAAAGAAACTGTCTGTACAGTAAAGAAACTGTGTAAGTCTGTATTTATTTTTAGGTAAAAGGAATCAGAAATGCAACATGAATATATTTTAAAAGCAGGATAAAAGTTTAATCTGAGGAAAAATGTGAAAATGCAAAGTGTAAAATTTACATTTGTCACACACAGTTTGGTGAATCCTTTGAATAAAAGTAAGACGTGTAAAAGAGAATTCGTAATGTTTTGCGTAGTATTCCATAAAGTTAGTACAGTCGCTAGTAATTAGTAAAATAGATTAGAAGGAAAACTTCTGAGTATCTCCTATTTAGTAGTATGAAAAGTAAGACATGTAATATTCGATTAACCTGCATTAGAAGAATACTGTTTAAAGTTCCAGAAAATGTTATCCATGAAGCCCTCCAGAGGGAAATGAAGATGTAACATCAATAAGTATTTAAAACAAGGGAAAAAAGTTAAGAGTAAAATAAAAAACATAACAAGAAAAAATTTTAAAGCATAGAAAAAAAATGACATTTATAAAAAAGAAAAAAAAATGCAAAAAAAAAAATTTCAATTTACATTTGGGGTACTTTTGGAAATAAAAATACATACGACAGAAAATTGCATTTGTGAAAACAGAGAAGTGGGAAAAATTATGAAAAAAATATTAATTTTTTGAAACCAAAATGAAAAATTTAATAACAACTTCTTTAAAATAAAAAGCGAAAAGGAAAAAAATTAAACTTGTAAAAATAAATATTACTTTTGTAAAATCCAAAAAAGTTAAACGTAAAAAAGTTTTTAAAATAAAAATATGAAAAGGAATAAATTTGGAAAAAAAACTTTTGCAAAATAAAAAAGTGAAAAGAAAATTTAAAAATAAATTTTCTTCTACGGATATAAAATTATGGAAGCAATAATTTGCGACAGTAAAATTTACGTTAGCGAAAGCAAAACATGTAAATTTAATTTAGTAAGAACAAGAAAAAAAAAGGAAAAAGCAAAATGAAAAATGTAGTAACAACTTCTTAAAAATAAAAAACAACAAGGAAAAGAAATTAAAACTCGTAAAAATAAATATTACTTTTGTAAAAACCAAAAAAAGTTTTTAAAGTACAAATATGAAAAGGAATAAATTTGGAAAAAACTTTTGGAAAATAAAAAAGGAAAAGAAAATGCAAAAATAAATTTTCTTCTACGAATTTAAAATTGTGGAAACATTAATTTGCGACAGTAAAGTTTACATAGTTTACATTTAAAAGCAAAACATGTAAATTTAATCTAGTAAGAACAAGAAGAAAAAAGGAAAAACAGTGAAAAATATCCTAATAATAAGAAAAAAGAAAGAATTTAAGCTGTGGGAAAATCTTATATTTAAAGCAGCAAAGTATTAAGTAATGGCTTAGAAAGTTAAAGTGAGGTTTCCGCATGCGCTATTCTTCAGCCTAGTGGCATTCTGGCGGTTTCCACTGTACAAAGTCAAATGGAGAAAGAGGGTGGACAAGGTGAAAGAACAAGTTTGGAGAGACGATAGCATTGCCTCTTGGTTAAAGCGGCAGGCTCCCATCCCAGAGATAGCAATTTCGAATCCCGGCTGTGGAGTTATTTTTAAAATTCAAGGAAATTTGATTCTACATTAATTAAAACTAATGATTAATAATGAGGGATTAAATAATTAAAAAGGATGATTCATAATCAAACTTAATTAAAAAATAGTGATTAAATACTCAAAATAATAAATGAAAATTATTAAATATAATGATTAGTAATAATTAAAAAGATTAAATAATAAAAATAATCCCGCATTAAATAACTAAAAATAAAAAAACTGATATCATTCCAAACACGTGGTTCAAGACTTCGTTGCCACAAACATAAAAAATAGTGTCGTTGCCACAAAAAATAAAACTTTCAAAAAATCGTTGCCACACCATACTAACCATACTAACACCATATAACATTTAAACTCGACATGATTACGTCATTCCATCACGCGATACAAGATGGCGCTGGGGTCGTCACTTCCTGTTGTCACGTGATCCAAGATGGCGGGGGCCACGCCCCTTTTCTGTAACGTCACTTCCGCCTACTGAGTACCCCTATTGCTACTTATTTGGCAAATCACCTTTATCATTTATAACTTCAGTCTTTTTTTACACAGTTAGAATTTCATTCCGTAAAAAGAAATCATGAACTTTCCTTCTTATTGCTGATGAAGTTAACTTATCGTATTGTTTGATTCGAGTTCGCTTATCGACTTTCAGAAGTTATTTTTTACCTGGAGTCGAAAATCCGCGGATTTGTTTCAGTTCGGATTTCATGCGTGCTTGAGAAATAGAACTTTAATCACACAAATATTCACGGAATTCACTCACAAAATTTGAAATGGACTCTATCGTCTTTTATTTTACTTCTGTTAACAGACGTTACACACACATGTACGATAACTTACATATTCTTATTCGGATGGATACTCTTGCCATCCACATACATACACTTCACCAACCTGAGTTATCAGCACACCATCAATGGCTGCTGCCTTGCCATGTTGTTCGTTTCTACTCTCGGTTACCAGATCACTCTGGTTAAATTATACTCTCATTAGATCTTGGCGTCACTTCACTTCTGCTTTCACAATGTGATTTTTGTTTCTCACAGAAACGCCAGTCAAACCAACAGCAAAAGTAACAATATCGTTATCGGATTTATTGGGAAAATGCTTCCGTTATTTGACAAAAACATTCATAACGATAATCTTAGCGCAAATGCTCAGTGGTTTTCCAGCTTTATGAGGTCGAAAATTTTACATATATGTCGCAGATGGTGCAGACGCCATGACAATTACTTTTTTTCTCCTCCCGGTCAGTGAATGAATGAATGAATGCTTAAATTGCTTTTTTCACATGGAGGTAGATAGTTCTGACCACCATGTTTTCTCATCGGGAGTGGGGTGAGGTCGGGGTTGCTGGAATTTGCAGTTGGCCAATAATGCCAAAAAGGGGGATGTCTTCCTGCTGGTAATCGAATGATTGACATGATTTAGCAAATTTTTAAATACAAATCTGGATGCAACGTATTCTATCGTTTCACACATTTTTCCCCTTACGTTCTCTTTGTTCAACAGTATTCGTATTTCACAGTGTAATTTTTAGAATAATACTTCTCGAAATGGTAGAACTATATTCTATAGCGGACGAATACACGTTCTGCTGTATCCAGTGTTCTCAACCTAGGTTGACCTGCAGTATAGCTTCAGCACAGTGCGAGTTTTTCCTGTCTTCCGCAAAGCTTCTGTTTGAAGTAGTAAAATAAAAGAAGCAGTAAAAAAAAGCAAAATAATAGAAAAGTTCGCTTTGATGAAACTTATGGACCACTTTTAATATGCTTTCATTAAAAATTAAAGAAAAGCAAATGATGACACAGCTCCTAATAAAATTTATTTTTTGCCTACGGAAGTGGAGGAACACCGTCGACCGCAGTTAGTTTGTATAAATTTCAGAGTTATTCGACCATCTGGAACATTTCCATCTGAATAGAATTACTAAGTGAAGGAAACACCGGATTGTTTTTTTTTCGCTTGAAACTGGTTTTTCAGATGATTATTTGCAATGAAAAGGTAAAATAAAATTGCCATAATGTTTTAAAGGTGACTTGTATTATAGTAAATTAATAAAAAAGTATCATGTTGCTGCAACAATTAAATCTATAGAAAGGTTTGCAAAATCAAGGAAATGGTCTGACGGAGAAATGATGCAATATTGTATGAGTAGAAAGGGAAAGTAGGTTACAACAATAAGCCAAATTTTAAAACCAAAAGATACTTTCAAGTTTCAGAGCTGTTCAGATAAAACTTTGATGCTTTTTTTAAAGAAGCATCTAATCAACGTTCTAGTTTAATAATAATACAGAGTACTTTTCTTTATAAATTTTATTCCTACTTTGACGAAATTGTTTTGACATTGAAAATGACAAACCATGATAAAGAATTCTTTCATGCATTTTAAATAAAAAAGCTGATTTAAAAGATTTTTTAGCAAGTGTTAAGCCTGTAACTTCTTCTTGGAGGGTGAGAGGTGATTTGTTATTTTATGATAGTTTGACTTTTAGTAATTATTTTATGTACTATTAAAAGTTTTAATAATAATTTTAGTTCAGATATTTTTCTCTGCTTTTTGATTCTAGAGAGACAAAGGAAGATGATGTAATTTCCTCTGATAAATAACTGCAATTTAGTCTGTCTTTTTCTTTTCTACTGCTTTTGGTTTTTCTCCTTCTAACCCACAGTTTAGAAAATTGAATCTGCAATATAGATGCATTTAGCAAACTGCCAGAACGTCTAGCCAAATTGTATACCACTAAGTTAGTACAAACCATTTTACCATATACATCAGCATTTCTAATACTTATACGCTAAGTATTAGAAAACAGCTAATTTACTGAACAACTCCTTCACTCCAACTGCTGCCGATCTTCAGACATCCTTGATGCAGCTGGATCAACAGTAGACACTGATAAAACAGTGTCCAATGAAATTCAAATGCACTTCTCTAGTGTTGGTAAAATTTACTATCAGAAAGAAGAAAAGAAAATACAAAACTATGCCAAAAAATTGCTCGTGGAGGCAGGAGTGTACAAGCATGATGACCTGACCCTAAAGAACATCACTCTAGAAGAACTAGTGCTATCAGCACTGTTAAAAGAAATAAATCACTAGGAAATGATCTTATTTTTGGAGAAATGGCTAAATATCTCGGTGTAAAAGCAAGACAATGTTTGTTGACCATCTTTAACACATCACAGAAATCTGGCAGTCTGACTACAGCGTGGAAAATTTCCATCGTTGTACCTTTACTCAAACTAAATAAGTCAGCTACGGAACATAAGACGTGTATACGTATCGTCTTCACCACCATCCTTTACAAGGTGATGGAGCGAATTATCCACTTCAGAATCATGGCGGTCTTTATAAAAAATAAAAAGCTTATTTTCTATTAGGCAGCCTACAGGAAACAACATTCCACTGAAGACCAATTATTTTATCTCAGTCAGTCTACTATCGATGGTTTCCAAGAACGACTACCAAAAAAAGACCACTGCTGGTTTTCTTGATACGCCATCTTAATCTGATACAGTCTGGATACCAAAACTCATAAAATTTTTACATCATTTTGGTATTGAAGGTAACGTCCTTATCTGGAGAAACAGAATATTGATGACACAAATATTCACGGAATTCACTCACAGTATTTCAAATGGACTGTATGATCTTTTATTTTACTTCTGTTAACAGACGTTACACACACATGTATGACAACTTACGTATTCTTATTCGGATGGACACTCTTGTCATCCACATACACACATTTCACCAACCCGAGTTATCAGCACACCATCAATAGCTGCCAGCTTTCCATGTTGTTCCTCTCTACTTTTGGTTGCTACATCAATCTGTAAGGAACGTTTTGACTAACATTTATTTTATTTTAAAACTTTACTATCATCGCTTATTTTCCACTTCCGGCCAGAATTAACGAGTGAATATGTTTATGCAAATCGTACTTGCTAACGCTTAAGTATTTAAGTTGTGACTTTTTGCCAAGAACGTAGTAGAAGGAGAGAGAGTGAGCCATCTTGCGACTAGTCTTCACGAGAGCTTGCCATCAGTTAGTGTCCGCCTTTAAGGCCAGAGGATTTTAATCCTCTTGAAAGCTAAAGACGTATTGTAGTTTTCCGCAGTTTGCGTACTACAGACGTAGTAACTTAAAGGGCCAGTCTTAGTGTTAGTCATGTGTGTAAAATATTAAAAGTTAGCTCTTATTTAAATTTTATATAGTTAGTAGGCTTATATTTTTACGTTCAAACCGCAAGTGGTTGATCTTTGTATCCCGGAGTGCAGGAGCGTCTGTGAGGAAGTAAAAAATAAAGGGTAATTTTAACCCATCTCATCTTGTCGTCTTTCCTACTCCATAGGACATAGTTTGCAGTCAACTCACTGTCCAGTCAGGACACATCGTGTTCGCAAAACAGATAAAAAGAAACACGACTCCTGATAGGGGCGCCCGAAGCAGACGACCCATGGCCAACTTTCAAGAGGAAGTTGATGAACCCGTGGTATCAGCTCAAAATTCAGAAATGCCAGTCGCCACCCTAGAAAGCTTCGGGTACATCGTCCAGACCATGCCACGATCAATGAAGCTAGCAGCGAGCTTCGATGGGAATTCAAACACTGGCATGTCTATGTATAGGTGTTCAACACTATCGCCTACAATCAAAACACTAACGTGTTAAAATTCAAGATAACAAGACCTCAGAACACACCCTACATTCATCTCTGAACCCTGAGATACTATTCTAAAATAAGTGGCTAACTCTGCAGTGTAGAGTCAGAGAGCCTAACTACCTTCATTCATTCCAAATTTAGTTCATATTCACACTGCGTAATACTTTTTTTTTAGTCATACCATTAAGTTTTGAAATTTGGCACTTATACAATATTTCCACTTTTAACATATCACAGTACTTCTTAAATTTTAACGGAACAGTTCACATGTGTATAAGAACACATTAACATGCCATTAATTCTACACGATTGAAAACACACAGTTAACTTTCTCCTGTTGAAAGCAAGTGCTCTTTCTTTTACGTTTAAATAATACATTTTACATGTCCTTCAGACTAAAATGTCTTTTCTTAACAGAATCTTTTAAATAAGGCTTTTTACAATATTTTTAGAATATTCTTAAGGTACTTATCTTATACAGTTACAAAAGCTTTTACAATTCTCAAGTATTTTAAAATTATACAATAATTTTAGATTACTCGCGAGTAGTTGAAAAACATAGTAAAAAATAGGCAAACCACATTTCTCACCTTTTTGGCGATAAAGGTAGACCTCACATGAAGTAAAACTTCTTAAATTCTGCTACATCCAGTAAGAAAGAAAAATTAACTTAAAGTTTCAAAGTAAAGTAAAGTTTTACTGATCTTTGTGATATTCGGATATCAGTTTAGCGGCCAACTCCGGGAAGGTAGTGAAGACCATGGTTTTATTGATACGACGCCTTGTCCGGGCCTGATCCTCAGTGTCCTCCTCAATCCGTTTTCTTTTTGGGCGTTCTTGATGGCCCTTGAAAACCTTCTTCCTATCCGTTGGTTGGTTTCCAGATCGCTTGATGGATGCTGTCCTTGGAGTCGTTGGGATATCTATATTTACAATACTCAAGTATTTACACTTTACTATTCAAAGATCTTTCATTTTATCTCGATTATACAACGGCTTCATTTAATCGATATTTGCCGCAAATGTTTCAACAGTCTTTGCTTTTAAGACTAGTTACTTTTTCTATACTGTATGGCCCTTCAAGCCGTGGATAAAATTTTGTTATTTTGTCTTCCGCCGCTGAAGAAAGTGAATATTTTTGCTTAAGTACTTCATCCCCCACATTGTAAGACACTTCCCGTCTTTTCATATCATAGCAAAGCTTTTGTTTTCTCCGTGATACTTCAGTGTTTTCCTTTGCCTCCTTAATTAACTTTTGTACATCCGCGATTTGAAATTCATGGGCCCTTTTTTTAACATGAAACAATTTGTCCAGAGGAGTTTTGACCTTCTCACCTGTCGGGTCGTGTTTGGCGGTCCTAAGGGCGAAAGCTAATTCATTGACATATCCCAGCTTTTATGAAAATTTTTAACATAACTACGAATAATTTTAATTAGTTTTCCATTGACCCGTTCCGCTGTATTTGATTGCGGCCGATATGGGGCCATTTTTAAATGACGCATGCCCAGTTGTTGACACACGTCTTCAAAAATATGGTTATAAATTGAGGACCATTGTCAGATATAACTTTTAGGGGCGCCCCGTATTTTAAAATACATTTATTTAAAATAGAATCAGTAACTAATTTCGCAGGGGCTCATTTTAGGGGAACATTTTCGGTCCATTTACTAAAACGGCCAACCATAACAAGGAGATACCGACTTTTATTTAACTCACTTTTCGGGAAAGGTCCCAAAAAATCGACGCCAATTATTTCATTTGGAAATTCTGATTTAATGCTATTTAGAAACCCGGCCGGGAGGAAATTAACATAATTCACTAGCGGGCATGTGTGGAAAGTGAAGACTGGACATACGCCCTTGCTAACTTTTGCAATTCAGGAAAATAACTTCTTGTACGCGTTGAATTGTTTTCCGAATGCCACCATGAGCTGCGAGGGGCGAATCATGCAATTTCCGTAATATATTTAATCTAAGACTAGCTGGGATAGCAAGTCGGTATTCATTTTTAATTTTCGTAGTTTTCGTATAAAATAATAGACCATCTATCAGTTCGTAATGGGCCGCCTATTTCTTATCGCCACAATCTCTTGGTGCCTAAAGTTTTCAGGGTCTCTTAAATAATCATATATATTTTTAAATTTCGGATCCTTGCCCAGTTCCGCTAATACGGTCTCACGGAAATGTATTGTATGGGATGTGAACATTGCCACTTAAACACTATTCCCTTCTTCATCTATCTTGCTTCTTGACAGGCATCTGCTACGACATTTTCCTTTCCCAGCGTGCGTTTCATTATCAAATTATATTCTTGTAATTTAGGTGCCCATCTTATTAATCTCGGCGACAGATTCTTTCCCGAAAATAATCTAGCGACGGCTGCATGATCAGAGTAAACCGTTACTGGAGAACTTCCAAAATAAACTCTGAACTTTTATGCCGCTAACAGAACCGTAAGTGTTTCTCTTTCCGTCGCTGAATAATTTCTTTGAGTACCATTTAAATTACGAGTAAAAATGCCACGGGCTGCCCATTTGGGGAAAGAATTGCCCCTACAGTATAATCAGAGGCATCGTCCGTGATTTTCGATTTTCATCATTTTCGAGAAATTTCAAAACAGGGGCTTGCGTTAACGCTAGTTTTAATTTTTAAAAAGCGGCGTTAGTTTCGGCTGTCCACGATTATCTTGCCTTCTTTCGTTTTAATTTTAATAACGGTTCCCCAATGTTGGCAAAATCCTTTATAAAAGACCTATAGTATGGTCAGAGCCCTAGAAAAGAAGATAGTTTTTTTTTTGCGTATTTGGCGGCGGATAATTCTGAATTGCAATGTTTTGTTGTTTGTCGGTTTTGATGCCTTTCTAGGACACAAATACTACAAATAACATAATTCTGTGGATTTGAATTGGCACTTTTCAGCATTAACGTATAAGTAAATAAAAGTGCGTTTCCCGAAGACAGGTCTTAAAAAAACGTCCATACAACGTTGCAATTTTGCTGGCGCGCCTGGCAGGCTAAACGGCATACGCAAAAATGCATATGTACCAGACATAGTTATGAAAGCGGTATTTGGTACATCTTCAGGTTTTACGCCTGTTTGCAAATACCCAGATTTTAAATCTAGTGTAGTCATATATTTAGTGGAAGTTATATTTCGCAAGATTTCCTCAATAATGGGTAATGGATAAACCGGATATTTAGTACCGCTATTTAGTTTGCGGTAATATTTTGCAAAACGCCACCTTTTTTGGCTCTGTAACCGGATAATCAGTATACTTCTTACATTAAACAATCGGGCTAGCATAACTACTGGAGATGCGCGTGATAATCCTTTTACTTAGCATATCATTAATGTGCCATTCTATAATTTTTTCTTCAGACTTCTCATAACGGTAAGCCTTATGGCGAACTGGCTGTGAATCTTACCGATTTGTTTCATGGTTGGTCACTTGCCTAAATCCGGAAATGTCACCGAACAAAGTAGATAATTCACTTACCACTTGGGGTAGTTTTTCTTGCTCTTCAGTTGGCAGATGTTCAAGCTTTAATGTGGGGGAGAGACGCTTTCACTTCCAGCACCGGTTTCATAGTCAGCTTAAGTGATTTCTTGACTGAAATCGAGTGGTGCTTCGAACGCTGAAAAAAAATCTACTCCCAATATTATGTTTGCTTATTATCTCCATCTTTGCCCCTGGGCTGCAATAACCGTCGTATTATCCGAACTGTAGATTCTATACCGACGAAAATATTTTTTTAAAAATTCTTTTGCCACAAAGCTACACTGAGCTCCTGTATCCAGGAGGGCAGTGGCTGGAATATTGTTCACTAACACTTTAATCTTCGAAAGAACTAAATTTTTTACAACTGTATTGAGCTTTAAGGTAGAGGAAATTTTTTGGCCTTTGGATTTCCGCACCCTCCCGTCAGCAGAAATCCGTTTCAGTTTAAATCTTCTTTCTTCTTTTCCGGGCCTTTCCTCTGGCCTTCAAACTTTTTGTCTGGCTATTTTTTAATTGTCGACGTTCGCTCGCTGTTTTTGAATATTCAGGTTTCTTTGACCACTGATTCGACTTGGTTCCGTAGCCACGATCTTGCCTGTGCTGTGACCTTGGCGCACCAAACTGGCTTCGTTGCTCGTACTGGCGTCTTCTTTCAATATCTGCCGTTCTTCTGCTTTCAAAATCAATTGCGAGTTCAAATAACATTTCCAAAGTCGTCGGATTCCTTAATTCGATAACGTCTTGTACCTGGGGAAGTAACCTAGACAAAATTACTTGTATGATTTCAGGATCTTTCCGGCTTCTACAGGGAAGATTAAATAATTGTATTTTTCTTAAAATGAAGCTTGAGAGGCCTCAATTCTTTGCTGGTATGTACTGAAGAGTTTCGCTCTAATTTCGCACGGTTTCTTACTACTGAGAAGGCCTTTACTAAAGAGGTCTTGAAATTTTCGTAAGAGGAGGTAGGACTTCCCGATTGGCCCAAAAGACTTTTTCCGATGTACTTGAACCAACTAAGCGCTCGACCCCTCAAAGCGCTAGTAGCCAGAATCACTATCTGGAACTCATGTACTGGATATAACCTAAAGTGGTCATGTAATTTTTCCAGAACGTTACTCATTGGTGTGAACCAATGAGTAATGTCCAACCCAGGCGGTACGTTCATTTCCAGAACGTACCGCCTGGGTTGGACATTTGTTACGTAGTTAACAATAAGCAAAATTAAAGAGTTTGAGATGACTATATAGTCCAAATCATGTATCACAAAAATTTTAATTTAAGCACACGAACAAAATCAATAAACATAATTAAACACAGAGCTTGAAATCCACAAAATATAAATCCAAAAGCTGTACACAAAGAATTTTTTTGAACTCACGATATATACATTGAACGTATGTAGCATCTACTGGTAGTACAGCTAATTTAGTTTTTGGCCTTTTTTAAACGACCTGATTTAGGTTTTTGCAATTCAAACTCCAACCTTTTTAGCCGTACCGTGAATTAGCTCTTCTATTTTCCCTAGGAACCAAGTTGAAATGGGCATGCTGTCTTCCTTTATTAAAACTATAGTTAACTTGGAAGATTTATTCCAATTTTATTAACAGTTATTTTAAGTTTATGCACCTGTCCTATCTTTCTAGTCTCAGCTTGCAATATCCTACCAGAATGTAATTTCAGAGACGCAGTGAATGCAAATGAATAACGAGTAGTATTTAAGTCGATTTTTCATCGATTTCTATAGAGAGCGTCTGATTTCCTGACTAGCGCGCGTTTGCCTTTTGACTGCGTCTCTCTTAGATACTACTGCGCTCGGCCGTACTTTAGACCCTTGCTTGGCTTCGCCGATTTAATTAATATTTAGGGGCCAACTACTTAGAATCCTGATAGCTTCGACTATATCTTTCAGTCAGCTTTAGTTAAGCTTAGTTTGGTTTAATTTTATAATTACTTAAGTTCAGGCCCAAGTGGAGGCTTTGCTGTACGTTCCGTGTAGGAACTGATTGCATTTATTCTGAGAAATAAAGGGTAGTTAACCTTTCTTAAGTCTTACGTGTTTGTTCACTCACTTAAGTGATTATTCGCTTACTAGTGTTTTGTGGAGTTCAAGGTTTTGAACACTGAATTATATAAGTAAAACCCCACATTTTGTTTTGACGTTATCCTTAGAAAAATACCAATTAAATCGTTGTTGTAAATGACTGATGTAATCATTTTGCCACCTTTTCCACAAATATTGGGTCACTTTAGTACTGCGCTGGCAGCGCTTTAAAGAATTATCAGAAAAAGCAGTAAGATAAGGCTCTGTTATAGATGTTAAAGGTTGGCCAACTAGAAAGTGTGTGGGTGTAAGTTCTTCTAAATCATCGGTGTCATTCAACAGAAGGGATATTGGACGTGAATTTAAAATTCTTTCAATCTGGTTCAACATTGTAAAAATACTTATATAAAAAATTAGCCTTCCAACTGCACGTTTAAGATAAAACTTCAACGACTTAACACTTGCTTCCCAAATACCTCCAAAGTGAGGAGCCCTAGGACGGATAAACTTCCAATGAATCCTTTCAGATGTCAGGTATTTAGTTAAGAATTCATCAGGGTATTTTACCAAATTATATGGTCGCTTCAGCTCAATGCTAGCCCCAACAAAGTTTCGAGCATTGTCGCTAAATATAAATGCGCATTTCCCTCTTCTAGAAATAAATGGTTTTAAGGCTGCAATAAATGACTCTGTAGACAAGTTTGAAACGGTCTCTAGATAAACTGCACGAATCAAGAGGCAAACAAAAATTGCAACATAAATCTTGTGCACTATGCTCTTCCTCTGAGTTGTATATTTTATACCAAAAGGACTACAAAAGTCAACACCAGTCTGGTTAATGGGAAAGGATGTATTTAGTCTCTCTAATGGTAAATTACCCATCTTTTGATCCAGCAATACTGGTTTTACATTGGCACACGTTACACATTCTCTTACGATCTTTCTGGCAACATCGCGCCCACTTACCGGCCAAAATTTTTGCCTAACACTATGCAAGAGCGCTTGTGTTCCAGTATGGAAGTTTCAAAAATGGTGGTCTAACATAATTAAACGAGTTAATTCATGATACTTTGGCAAAACAGCAGGGTGCTTTGTGTTAAAAGGCAAGTTAGCTTCCTGTAGTCTACCCCCTTCTGTAATAACTTCAGATTCATCTAAAAAGGGACATAAAAATTTTAACTGACTATTTTTACCTATTTCACTTTTCTTAATTAACTCCTTTAATTCTGCAGGAAAGCCTTACTGTTAGACTAAGATGAGTAATTTTCTTTCACTTGACCGAAACCTCCTCTGCCGTCAGAGGACATAGTTGTTTTTTCTTGGATCTACAATGCCTTATATATCTTAAAACATAAGCAAAAACATTAATGAATTTAGCATAAAAATTAGTAATACTAAAAGCATAATCTAAAAGAGAATTGTTAACAGCTGCTGTCAAATTTAACATTAGAAATAAGTTTCAGTTCATGCACATAGTTCTCATTTGAATTTTTCAAGTTATTATTAATACTGTTATAATTACTGACCTGTTGAAGCAGAAAATTTGGTCCATGATACCATAAAGTGTTATCAACAATAATTTCCGGGCTAAGACCACGAGAAATTAAGTTAGAAGGACTGTCTGCGGTTCAGACATGTTACCAGGAGAAATCCTTAGTTAACTCTTGGGTACGAGCTACTCTATTTGACACGAATACTTTTAGAAGATTAGGAGATGTAGCAATCCAGGCTAACACTATTGTTGAATCTGTGTACAGAATAACGTTGTGAATTTGTAAACTCAAAGATGTTTTTACCTTACACACAAGTTTGGAAAGGAGCTCTGCTGCACACAACTCCAGACGAGGAATGGTTATTACTTTGATAGGCGATACTCGAGATTTGCTGCAAAGCAAGGTCTGTTTAACTTCGCCAGTTTCAAAGACACAACGAAAGTAAATAACTCCACCATATCCAACCTTTGAAGCATCAACAAAACAGTGGAGTTCAGTTTCATTAGTTGATTCTATTAGAGTGTGACGAGGGAATTTGATTTGTCTGAACTCTGGTAACGTCTTTTGAAATGTCTCCCACACTTGTCGCTCTTTGAACGGGAGTGGATCATCCCACTCTAGATGTAAAAGCCACAGCTTTTGCAGAAACCTCTTAGCACGCATGTTTACAGGCCCTAAGATGTCTAAAGGATCAAACAGTTTAACAATATCTGCCAAAACTGAACGTTTAGTACAAATGTCAGCCGAACTAGACACAATAAAACTAAAAGAGTCTTCTTCTGGATTCCATCTTAAACCTAGCGTTTTTATGGTGCTTTGTAAAGATTCTTCAAAATGATATTCTTGTTTTTCGAATGGAACTTGTTCTAAGCGAATTTGGTCGATTGATCACCACTTGTGCAATTCTATTTTCGCAGATTGTATCATGGCTATTAACTGCCGTTGCAATTCTACAGCAGAGGTGACATCTTCTGCACCAGACAAACTGTGATCAATATAAAAATCATTGAGTGTCGTTTTAGAAGCCAATAGATGCTTATCCTTTTTAGAAGCCAATGGACGATAACTGGGCCTGTCTACTATTTGAGCGAACAATATTGACTCAAAAAAAAAAGGTCTGGACAGCCGTTTTCAACTTAACGGAGAAAGCCATTCTGTGGTTCTCAGCTGATGGCGGGTTGGTTCATTTGAATTTACTGACAGAGGACAAGGTTTCAAGGAGATTTAGAGCAATCACAGTACAGACGAATGACGAAATTTATAGCGAGCGCTGGCTGAAGTTCTAGGAATATTCTCCTATTATTTCTCTAACTCACACGCTGCATTTGCAATTCGAAAAAATGGCACAAAATGACCGAAACGTAGCAGAATATGCTGCTGTGTTATGTGGAGGAAAATCTCGTTTTTAGGGAAAAAATAACGCAGGAATTTAGGGCTAAGAAATAAAGAGAGATGTGGGATACCAAGAAAGCAACGGTAAATAGATAAGAGTAAATAAATTAAGCTTAAATTTTTTTAGAAATAAATTATTTTAAATATTTAAATTTATAATATGATTAATTTGCGTTGCAATCTAATTTCAAACTAAGTTTTATTTATTTATTTATTTTTCATATTTACATTACAACTGTGCTTTCACGCAATTTATTTTACAGTTAACAATAGAAAAATATTAACTGTTAAGAAAGAAAACTGTAAAGTAAGAAATTAGAAAATATTTCTTTTTTAATGTTTCTTCCCTTCTTCTATTTAGTCTTTCTGTGAAAATTATTTATTTAAGGAAAAGAAATAAAATTCATTCGTTCATTACAATACGACAGATTGCTTCTGCATTCAGCTATTACACATGCATCGAAATATTTTATTTTAAATAATTTATCCTATAACTAACATGTTAGAAAATAATTTTTCAATATAAAATGCATAACCAAAATTTTAATAATCTATTCTGTATGCGTGATTAATTATTCGTATTGCAATTTTTGTCATACATATATTAGTAATATTTTTAATGTTACTTTACTTTTAATTTCTTATATATATAAGAACTGTTCATTTTAAATACTCTTCCTTCTCGAAAGATTTTATTCTGCAAAAATAATTAAAAGATAGTAATATTATTTTCACAATGGAAGTACTAAAGTAAAAATAATCAATGTAGGTCTCCTGCAGTTGAAGAAATCCTTGTCAAACCAGCGTTTTAACACTTTGACACATTAAAAAGAAACTTATAATAATAATCAATATCTCTTTTACAATATAAAAATGAGAGCTCTGCTATAAACAGTTAATTTTTATGTTTTTTTAAGTTTGCAAAGAAACAATTATTTTTTAATGCTAATAAATTACAAATATACTAGTTCATGAAGAAAACCTCAGCCTTATAGCATTGTTACTTTATAAAATAATAGAATATAATGCAGTATAATTCTGCTAATAAGTTCACCAGCGGCCGAGCGGTAAAATCGCTGAACGCTAGTAGTTCGGTTTGAGGCTCGAATCTCGCGAACAAGTCGGCTGCATGGGCGCTTTCGTAGCTTTCTACATGTGTGACATGTATACGATCCAGTTTCCCTCAGAAAGTCCTCCCTTAGAAACTAGTTTTACATAGTAATAAAATTACACACACAAATAATTTTGAAAGCCTTCAGATTTTATATTGCTTCCAAAGGGCCGTTTTTTAACGTTTTGCGTGTTACCTTTATTTATTAAATATCATGTTCTTCGCACTTAAATCATAAAATTTAATTCAACAGCAATATCACAAAATAATTTTAAAAGAGCGTATCTTTAGAATTTTCGATAGTAGTCTCGCGCGGTAGAAATGAAAATGCTTTTTTCCTTTTTTTCTTTTTTTTTTTCTTCCGTACAGCTTTTGCATTGCTCGGTTTGAAATCGTTGAGTTTCTTAATCTAAAACTCATAAATACTTTACAAAATAAGAGAGAGATCATAAAACAAATTTCCAGTTCCAAATTTGGGCTTCCAGATGCCTATATTCTGGTAGAGGATTACATTTTTTAAAATTTCATGTATCTAGATACCGTTGTTTTGTCACAATACAAGTAACATTCATTTACGCAGATTCTTCATTTATGCAGCTTCTTCATTATATAATTTCTTTAAATATAATACTGGGCGATAATATTTGGCGGCAACAATTTGAAAAGTGAATCATCATTTATAGTGAAACACCACATAATGGTAAAACGAAATTAATAGCCCTTTTGGGCTAAAAATTACTTTTAAAAATAACACATTAGTAGTAGTAGGACTACTACTGAAAAAATATAAAAAAAATTTGTTATATTTCTTTTTTTTTTTTCATTTCTATTTTACAGTAGTATGAATTTCGAGTAGATATAATAAATGACCTGTTGATGCAGAAAATTTCGTCCATGACACTATAAAGTGTAATCAACAATAATTTCCGGGCTCAGACCACGAGAAATTAAGTCAGCAGGATTGTCTGCGGTTCTGACATGTTGCCAGGAGAAATCCTTAGTTAATTCTTGGATACGAGCTACTCTATTTAACACGAATACTTTTAGAAGACGAGGAGATGTAGCAATCCAGGCTAACACTATTGTTGAATCTGTGTACAGAATAACGTAGTGAATTTGTAAACTCAAAGATGTTTTTACCTTACACACAAGTTTGGAAAGGAGCTCTGCTGCACATAAATCCAACGAGGAATGATTGTTACTTTGATAGGCGATACTGGAGATTTGCTGCGAAGTAAAGTCGCTTTAACTTAGCTACTTTCAGAGACTCAACAGAAGTAAATAACTCCACTATATCCGAACCTTAAAACATCAGGAAAAGAGTGGAGTTCAATTTCTTTAATTGATTCTAGTAGAGCGTAACGACAGACTTTCATTTTTCTTAACTCTGGTAACGCCTTTTGAAATGTTTCCCACTCTTGTAACTCGTTGAAAGGGAATGGATCATCTCACTCTAGATGTAAAAGCCACAGCCTTTGCAGGAACCTCTTAGCATGCATGATTACAGGCCCTAAGAAACCTAAAGAATCAAACAGTTTAGCAATATCTGCCAAAACTGAGCGTTTAGTACAAATGTCAGCCGAACTAGACACAGTAAAACTAAAAGCGTCTTCTTCTGGATTCCATCTTAAACCTAGCGTTTTTATGGTGCTTTGTGAAGATTCTTCAAAAATGATATTCTTGATTTTCGAATGGAACTTGTTCTAAACGAATTTTGTCGTTTGAGCACCACTTGTGCAATTTCATTTTCGCAGACTGTATCAGGGCTATTAACTGCCATTGCAATTCTACAACAGAGGTGACATCTTCTGCATCAGACAAACTGTGATCAACATAAAAATCATTGAGCGTCGTTTTAGAAGTCAATGGATACTTATCCTTTTCATCTATGTCTAATTGCTTGAACACTCCAGTTGCTAAAAAAGGGGCTGATTTTTTTCCATATGTTACAGTAAGTAATTGATAGAGTTCAAATGCATCATTTAACGTCTTGTTTCAAAGGATGCATTGAAGTTTGCGTTGCTCAGGAGTTATACTAATCTGCCGATACATTTTGCATGTATCAGCAGTGAAAGCCACCTTGTGTTTTCTAAATCGTAGCAAGATAGAGAACATGTTATCTTGAACTCCACCTCCATTTATCAAACAGTCTTTTAATGAAAAGCCTGAAGATGAAGGAGCCGAAGCGTCGAATACCACTTGTAACTTAGTTGTACTGCTGTCTACACTATAAATACCATGATGAGATATTATATATTTATGAGTTTCCGATACCGTCTGCATTTTTTGCATATGCCCTAACGCTTCACATTCACAGTATATTCTAGACATGTCAGGGGTTTTGTCTAGTCTCTTCCACAAATTATCTAAACGTTGTGTGGCCAGTTGCAAAGAGTCACCCAACTGAACACCTTGCTTTAATGGTAGAGGCACTACATATCTACCCTCGATATCTCGCTGATGTGTTTTCACAAAATGATCCTCACATTTTATTTCTTTCATGCATTTTATATAAAATTTTATATAGAATTCTTTCATGCATTTTATATAAAAAAGCTGATTTAAAAGATTTTTTAGCAAGTGTTAATCCTGTAATTTCTTCTTGGAGGGTGGAAGGTGTTTTGTTATTTTATGATAGTTTGACTTTTAGTAATTATTTCATGTACTATTAAAAGTTTTAATAATAATTTTAGTTCAGATATTTTTCTCTGCTTTTTAATTCTAGAGAAACAAAGGAAGATGATGTATATAATGATTGCCATCTGTAAATATCTTGAGTTCAAATAAAAACGTATTTTAACCTTTCTTCGGAGTTATTATTTACGCTATATGAACTTAGCGAATAGTGGCTACTCAGTTCTACTAGGTTTTAACAATTAAAGGACTTTATTTAAGCGAGGAAACTACAATATTACGTTACATATGAAAAGCTGCTATTTGGTTTTTTTTCCCTGCAAATTATTGTCCATCTGCAAGCTGAAATTTCGGACGAATCTAAAACTGCACGTATAATTGCAAATAATAATTAGAATTGAATGCTCTTACTTTATCCAATAAAGCTTGAAAGACAGCAAAGTGAGAAAAGGAAGACTGTAGTCCAAGGCATCGAGCGTGGTCCTCATCCGCCATTTGTGACTTCACAAACACTGAACACTGAAGCTGAACTTCCTCGTCTGGCAATTGCTTTAGAGATTCCAGTAAATCTAGCAGACCTAGAGCTAATTATACAAGTGATATAGAGAGTATGAGCAATACGAAATAAATATATTTTATCATATATTATTTGCCGCTTACAAATTAAGCTTTACTCTTACTCAATTGTTTCAAAGAGTTCAAGATTTCAATGACACTCCCACATAGCATGAAAAATTCATTGAATATTCTTTAATTTCGCGTTCTTTCCTCAAAATAGTAATAATTTTTTAGAGTTCTAAAAATTGCTTTATTTAATATCTGTCTTGAATACTTTCGTTTTCTTCAGTAAATTTAGAAGCAATAAAGTACCTCAAAATTCATTCCATTATATATAAATTAAAATCACAACCGAAAGAAAAATAATTAAAAAAATAGTTATTAATTTAAGATATTACGCTTATCATATATAACGGATTTTTTCAGCTGTAGGGTCAAGTTCTATTTTACACACATATAACACATTTTATGCAAATACTACTCAACTGCTTTAGATTTCAGAATTGTACTTCTTCGTATTTAAGCTGAATATAGTCTTTAGTGAGGTACAGAAAACTGGCTTAGTTTTTTTTTATAATACATAAGGATTACGAGGGTTTTTTAAGTTTTATAACTTTCCTTTCCATTATATTGCATCATGCAGGCACTTTCAAATATTGGCTAGCCTTAAGCCCTTTCGAGGCGTACGATGGTAGGGTCCTACCTCCCAAAGCATGCTCCATCAACACCGAGGCCGACTTCCCCATTCTCCAGCCTGCAAAATCGAGCTTCCTCCTGTGATGCATGCTGGGCAACGTTCTTGGATCTGGCCATTTTAAAGAACAAACTAAATCTTTCATTTTTACATTTAAAAAATTTTTAATAAAATAATTTCCTCTTGAATGACGAAGATCTCTCTCTGTTTTTCGCAGAGTGGTTCAAGTGAGAGTGATTGACATATTTCAGTTTAAAAAATTTAAGTCTTTTTAACTTTCGTATTCTTCATTTAAAACTGAGATAACTTAACTAATGAAGAAACAAAACCTTTCTGTTTATTTGTCGGAATGCATTAATCTGCAGTTACAGCTAAATAAGCCTGGAATTTGGCAACATCTTAAGTCATTTTACATCTTTATAACGTCTTTATAACGTTTTTTCCCCTTTTACTCATACAGGATGCTCACTTTGTTCTGAACCTATGGCCAGAGGAAAGTGACTGGTGAAAGATATGAATACTTAGTCAGTTCATGACCATAGCTGATTTTACTAATAAAAAATTAAATTTGGGGATTAGAAGTATTTACAGGGGGACAACGTGGGTGTGCTATCACAGTTTGTATCTCCCTAAGGTGAGAGTACAAAGAGTAATATACTAGTGTAAAACCTTTGGTCACTTTACAGCAGATAAAATGTAGTCTTTTAGAATCTGATATGACAAGTAATGGGACATCAAAAGCACAAAGGAATGCGTTGCAACTTTGGCAGAGTATGTTCATACCATTTTACTTTAATTAATGAAGATTCTTGTTAATTTAGCTTTACCATAATTCCCGTCAAATTCCACTAGAATATAAATTACTGAAGCGGGAATGAGCTTCTAAGTTTGCGCTAGGTTTCCTAAAACTGAAGTTTAACTTGTCGGCCTAAGTTTCTGCTAGCCATCGTTTTTTTGTGAGCACTTAATTAGGGGTAAATCAAGATTTAGTTACACGTTATTTTTTCGTTTTCTGCACTTGATTTAGTTTCAACTGCATTTTTGTCACTCGCAAGCTAGCAGAGTTTAGTTTCTGTTAACGATTCAGAAGTCCAATTCAAATCATCAATCAAAGTAAAGTAACAATTGAAGTAACAAATTCTGTCCTAACATCAAAGTCCTAGAAATGTCCCGGCGGCTGAGTCAGAACTATATTAGGTCGGGGAAAGCATCTGCTCTCAGTTATTGTTGTTAGCTGTTAGTTAAGCCTGGGTTTGGAGAACTGAGATTTCTTCAGGTAGATGTATCTTTAGCTGTGCTTTGCATTGCGTTGTTTTTAATGCTCATAGCAGTTCGAAGGGTAACTTCTGATTACAATCTGCGATATTGTGGAGAGCTATACGACTATTTTTATAGAAAGTTTCAGATCTTTGAAGTGTTTCTTTTCATAAAATGAATTTGATCTACCTATCATTGGACCTGTGTGCTGGAACTGAACGCTGGTGACAAGAGCAATGGATGAGCAACCAAGACAGCTCGCGATGGTCTTTTCTGCATTCCAGGAAAAGACAGAAGGGAAGTCAATTCCGTTAAAGAAGAGATGAAAGCTGTAGAAGAAATGATGCAAGCTGGACAAGAATCTGTTAATCAAGAGATGAGATCCGTTCAAGAAAAGATGGAAGAATCCGTTAAAGAAGAGATGAAAGCTGTTTCAGAAAGGATGGAAGTTGGTCAAAAAACGCTTGATGCGGGTCAAAAGTAAATGAAAAGAGAAATTGCCAGCATACTAGGAAACGAATATGAAACTATGGAAGGCAGAACAGACTCTACTGAAAATAAAGTTGGATACATTGAAGAAAGAGATTCTTCGGTCAAAGAATGCATAGAAGTAGTATTACATTGATTGCATCTGTATAACAAGTTGCTGTCTATGGTGGCGATGGTTGCTATGGTGGCGATGGTGGCTATGATGGCGATGGTGGCGATGGTGTGTAAGGAAAGTTGGATGTCGGATGATATGTGGATGGTTAAAGTGTTTGATGATGATAGGTGTGGGTTATGATTTTGTAGTGAGTGCTGTCGAGTTGGTAGATGAGTATGTGTCGGAGATGAGTTAAATAATTTCAGATTTTTCCAAATTATAAAATATAGTCATATGAAAAGATACATACTTTTTTTTCTGGTTTTATGATCATACTTATAGATAGAAATGTTTTGGTGTATATACATCGTTTATAATTCGGTACCGAACTGATAGGTTTATATAATGGCTCGGCGCTATGTAGCAATAATTATTCGCTTCCCTTGGAAAAAGAAGGGAAAAAAAAAGCTTTAGAACTAAAAAAAATGAGGACACAAGTTCGAAGGAATTTAGGTTACAGGATGCTTTTTTTGTTAAAAGGATGATAGATAGATATGCTTCTTTATTAAGCCTATATGAGTATAATGACAGAATGATATATGATAATTTTCCTTTTTTTTATTTCGGAAACGAACATAAACTTTAAAAGAAAGAGGAGGGAAAAATGGTTTAAAAAGAATGAGAACTAAAATTCGAGAGAATTTAGATCATAGGAAGGAGTGGTTTTATTTTGTGAATGACATATGACATGATTTGTTTTACTTTCGGAAAAGAGAAAAAAAACTTTAAGAATAATAAAAAAGAAGAGTAGGATATACGTTTTTTTCTAGAGAAATTAAAGATTGCAGAGGAGCGCATGTATTATGAAAACAGAGGAGAATTACAGGGGGGGGGGCACCAAAGAAAAGATGTGGAACAAGGTTATTTTTCCTTCTTTTTTTCAATGTACCATTGAAGTTGCATAGGGTAGATTATACGATCTGGAGAAAAAAAAAACGCGAATGGAACTTGCAAGGAGGGGGTGTTGCGAGGGGAGACATGACAGATTAATAAGTATGGAACGAAAGCAGCTAATTTTAGTGAGTCATCTATTGGGTCGATTGCGAAAAATTGGGGGACACAAAAGTTCAGCACATCTTTTTTGGTAATAGAAATAACACGCGGAAAAAGTAAGCATAGAAACGTACTAGCGAGGCGATGAGGGGAATTAGGGAACGAAAAACGAGTGGTGTGAGTATTTAAAGAGAAAAATTCGAAACGAAAAACCTATTCCTTCGTTCATCTGATTCCAGTTCCAGAAAGATGGAGTCGTACCGTTCAACGAGCAATGATAAGAAATTTTATTTTTCATGTTTTCAAAACTACTTTTTTTTCTCCTAAATTTCGACAATAGTATTTTTAGTTTAAATTATTTTTTAGAGTTTAAAGGAAAAAGGGCGACAACTGTGACATTTTTGTAACGAACATATTTTTTTTAAACGATTCTGAAATCAATATGCTAAATTTTAATGTGCGTAGAAATGCCCATCGTGGCTTCGTGCTTTCGTATAGAACTATTTGTCATAATTACAGAGATCCTTATTTATTATATCGAGACAGTCGATAAATAATTTTTTCATTAATGAGCAGTAATAACATTCTTAAGTTACGAATAATTATATGCCTTAGCATATTATTTAAGAAAGACGATGGAGACAGAGAAATAGAAAAAAGTTTCTATTTCTGTTCCAAATGTGAACGAATCCTAATGCAAGGACAGATATTGACAGCGGTTGACAATGCATTTCAAAAAATATTTCTAGGCATTGATAACTTTATTAGAAACGGTAGCGGGTGGTCAATAAAACGTCTGAACTACATCGACATTCAAGTGGGCAATTTGGTGAAATAAGAGGAGGATGCAAACATATAGAATTACCAGCAAAAATTCGAAACAAAAATGTGGTTTTGAATAGTAATTGTTACGATAATAATTGCTTTTCGTATTTTATTATCGCGAAACTATATCCAAGGAAACAGAATGGAAATGTATTGTCATATTATAAAAAATATTTGAAGTGTTTTAAAATTAGTGGAATAAAATTTCCGATTTCCTCAAGCGGAATTAAAAAATTTGAAAAATTAACCGATTAAAAATTAATGTATTCGCGTTTGCAGGAAATGAAATTTTTCTTTTAATCATAACTGTTTTGGCGACTTATTCGGTGGCGAAATTTGGCGAGAAATCGCCAAAAGTCGTCAAACATGGCGACCATTTGGCAACATTTCGGTCCGGCCCCTGCATCACTGTAATAGTTATTGTAATTTAATAAATGTAGTTGATGACTGTACAAGCTGTTACCGTAACTCGAACCTCATACTGCCTTCCAGTAATTTCGAGAAGTAGAAAGTACTAGAAATGTCTCGGCAGCCGGGTGAAAACTACATAAGGCCGATGAGAGTATCTACTGTCAGCTGTTTTTGTTAGATGTTAGCTCATCATGAGTTTAGGGTACTGAGACTTCTCCGGATAGCTTTCTCTTTAGCAGCGCTTTGCAATTCGTTGTGCTTAACGTTCATAGTAATTCAGTGTAATTATTGATTACACTGTGTAATATTGTAAAGAGTTAGAAGACTATTTTTGTGGAAAGTTCCAGATCTCTGAATGTTTTTTGATAAAATAAATTTTATCAACCTATCGTTGGATTTGTGTGCATTCAATCTGTAACGAATCCGTACGCACGCAAGAATTTTTTAAATAATATATATATTTCAAAACCCTGGACTTTAGATAAACATAAAGCAAAAGCCCTATTGTATGAAATCGGAAGCATAAAAAAAATAACGGGAGCTTGTAAGTATCTTGCTGCAATTCTTTCATACCCATGGTTTCATGAAGTGGCACACCCATCTTGCTTCTAAATCGTACGCTGGAAAGTATTAAATGCTGGCAATTCTGGTACTACGTGCATGGACAATTTCCATATACCACTTAATTCTTCGCAGCTGTCATTAATACTCAACATAATTAACATATTTGCACATAATGTGCCAAAGTAACCAAACCCACCACTTCCCTCAATATAAATTCCAAATAAGATTTTGCATCAGCTGTCGCATAAAATGTATGAGAACTTAGCAAGCTGGCAGTAATTGCATCAGCCGTGCAACGTTGTAAAAATGCCGTGGAGAAAAATGATTGTCATTTGTATGCTTTGGGTGAAGATAATGAGATGGTTTCTATTGTGAAGTTCACTCTGCGTTAGAAAATCATTGTGCTGGCATTGTCTACCGAAGGCTTTTCTACACGTGCGAAAACAAATTCCCAAAAAATCATTTGTAATTGATCCAGTATCCCGTTTGCTGATAAATTCGACTAAGCTAGCTCAGCAAACAGCGAGGTTGAATTGGATGCCGAAAGAAAGATCACAGAAGCGGTAACTTGCTCGTCTGTCACTCAGAAACAGAAAAGGAATCTCAGAGGATCTCAAGGATGTATAGGAAACACACTGTCCGAGTTACTGTGAGCAGTAGTATTATTCCCATATGCTTGATTTTAAAAGGCTTTTCGACACGGCGCCCAAGATAGAAGCCTCTGCTGACAGCAAAAATGAGATCCAAATGCCTAAATTGTGCAAAACAATAGCAATGAAAAGCAGTTTCATTCTCATATAAATCTAAATTCAACCTCAACCGGTCAGAAAGACCAACAGGTAGTTCATCGTCGAGCCAAAGAAGAATTTGGTTCTCATTGAGTTGTGTCTAGTGTGAAATATTCAAGTTCTCAGATGGTCTAAGAATATTTTTGTACCAAGCGATGATCGACTAGAATTTAAACATTCTACAGAGGAAATTCTTGCCTACTATTCAAGACTAATATTTGTCTGTCTTTGATTGCGTTTTCCAGGGTAATTCAGCGGCATACCATACAGCCAAAGCGGTAAGCATCACATGCATGAACACTGCACACAGTACATATTTTATTTACTATTCTTTATGTCTGTTTTCCAATTCCGTAGGTTAAAAAAATGGTTGCAGGAGCATAACACCTCTACCTTTTCATGGCTTCGTAATAGTAAGGATTTATATAGGATTGAAAAATCTGTGAAGTCAGATGGGTCGGGAAGTGTTTAACAAGAAAGCAGCTAAGGGAAGCTCTTTTCCAAGTATGGTACCATGAAATACCCCTTGAACATAACTGAAAATTAAGTCTCAAATAATGCAAACTTCATGGTTTGTAAAAATCGTAAGAGTAGTTCTTAAGAAATTACTTCTCAAAAGTTTAGTTCCTCAATGTTAATTGAAGTTAGTGTATATTTATTAAGATATGTTTTTTTCATTGAATTTACTTGATTCCTTCTTTCGCAGTTCGAAATTTAGAATCAATCCAAAAAAATTCGAAGTTATTTTCTGATTTGTTTATAAAATTTGTATTTTTTAGTAATTTTATTAAAATTTTCGAAAACTGTTTTGAACTATAAGCTACAAAGCTTTTACTATAATCTCAAAGTAGATGTATTTATAAGCAAACCTACAAAAAATATGTTTTCTTATACTATATTTCCTACCATGTATGTGAATTTACATATTGGCGAATTTTGAAATATGGCTTCTTTTTTACGCAATAATAACGCCAAATATACGAAACTAAAATTAGGAACTTTGATTAAAAAATATAATATAAAGAAAATTATTTGCAAGAATGAACGATGCACCTTTTTTTTTTCTTTCCATTCTTGCACAATGAAAGAGAAAGGAAAATTGGTTGCCATAAATTAAGAATTTCGCCAACGGAATTATTCTTGACGCAAACTGAAAAAGTGTGGCAAGATGAAATTTTGAATTTCTTCATAAGTTTCTAAACATATTTTACGAAATTGAATATTTAGGCATAATTTGAGACATAGAATCGAACTACCAAAGAAAACTGGTATTTTATTTCAGAAAAAGCCCGATTTTGTGTCAAAATACCTACGTTAGAACAATTCCATACTCGCATACAATTCTAATGTATATCTTAAGTCGCGCTTTCGAGACATAAAAAACGCAAGTTGAATTTAGTCATTCGGCCCAGTAAATGGAGAGATATAAGACTGCCCTCACTTTTTTATTTTTATTATTATTATTTACTTATTGTTTGTTTTGTGGAGAGTGTAGATAGGTAGGTAGGTATGGCACAGTCCACCCTTCTGGCAAGCTCAAGCTCGCCTTATGGCTTCTCTAGGCCGGCCACGAAGGAAAAACGTACAGGACAACACAACATATATCAACGAAATCTCCAGTGGCAGCCATATTGGGTGTTCTTTGCTATTGTTCCATTCCAATTGCGACCAGGTTTTTATTAATCCTTTCCATGATCTCGTTTGCTAAGTTTTTTGTTTCATTTCCATTGTAAACCAGGTCTTTAAAGTCCATCTTGGTATTCCTAAAGTCTTCTGTTAATTCACATTTCTCCACATATTGCCTGTTATTTCCCAACTTCCGCATAGTAAACAGTTTGCATTTTATTGAATTTTAAATCTGTTTAGGTAAGCTGGGAATCTACCGTGACCTGAAAGGATCTGACAAACGTTTTTATCGGTTTCGGGTTTCATATTTTTCGAGACTTCAATGTTTTCTAAGTAGTCTTTTCTACGCTCTGAATCTCTCCATGTTTTATTGTATTCTTTATATATATTTAGATCCATTTGTCTTATTGCTTTTCGTTTAGATCTCCGATAGTCTATTTTTTCTATATTTACCTCAGTAGCAACCTCTTTAGCAACGGCGTCCGCCCGCTCATTTCCCCTTTCACCAAAAAACGTTTTATTCGATGTTTTGTGGAAAGATCCCTATAGAGTTCTTTACTTCTTGAATATCGAAACTCGGCTGGTCAGGTTGGAGAAGCTTTCTAATGCTGATAAGGAATCGGAATAAATCTGAATTGTATTCTACCTTGGAAGATTCTTTTTATCCAATTCATCGTTTTTAAGATGGCGGCTAATTTCGGCTTGATAAACATAGTTAAATTCCTCTAGTTTATATTTTTTATTTCCTCTCCAAACCCGGAGCCATTCGTATATATATTGCTCGACATTGAAAATCCAACACCAAGAAGGAGTGGTCAGAAATTTATGCAAATTTTAGAGTAGACGCACGTCACTGAGCTATGCGAAGGCTGTGAAATGTGCTGCTCTCCGACGCACGTGAAGTACGATATAAGGGAAGGAATGCTCAGAATGGGCAATATTCGTGTCGTTATTTCTGCCAGACGGATTATCGAAGAAAGCCGGTTTTTGTCCCGGAGGATACGTGTAATGGGAGAGAATGCCAGGCCATCATCAATGAAGGCACTTCCAGCAGATAGATTATTTTACGTCAAATCGCAGCTGATACCCACATGGATGCGAGCACGGTGCATCGGCTATGGCGAACAAGGTTGGAACAAGGGAATGTGGGAAAAAGGAGGGATGCAGGGGCAGCCAAAGTGACGTCAGCACGCGTGGATCGACGCATCCGCCGACAAGCTGTGGCGGTCCCGCAAGTTACTTGTACCGCGATTCTACAGCATGTGCAAGATACCCTGGATGTTCCTGTGTCGACGTGAACCATTTCCCGTCGATTGGTTGAACGTGGTCTACACTCACGGCGTCCGTTAAGAAGACTGCCATTGACCCAACAGCATAGACGCCAACGTTTAGAATGGTGCCGGACTGGAGCGATGTGGATGACAAAATGGCGAGCGCGAGAACGTGGCGTAATGGTTTGGGGCGCTATTGTCTACGATTCCAGGTCACCTCTAGTTCGTATTCAGGGCGCTATGACGGCCCAACGATACTTGGATAATATACTGCGGCCGCCGGTGGCAATCCACTACCTTCAGGGACAATTTTTAAGCAGGATAACTCCAAACCACACAATGCTCGCATCTGCCAGCATGCTCTGCAAGGTATACAGATGCTTCCCTGGCCACTGTACTCTCCTGACCTGTCACCAGTCGAACATGTGTGGGATGTGATTGGACGCCGTTTGCAGACTCTGGCCCTGCCTCGTTCAGAAGACGAACCGTGGCAAAGGGTTGAAAGGGAATGGAGAGCTATCCCTCAGGACACCATCCGCACTCTTATTGACTCTATGCCTAGACGTGTTTCTTCGTGCATCGGTGTCCGCGGTGGTCCTACATCCTACTGATTCGACGCCGTTCTCGCTCTGTATTCTGACTATCATTTTGAAATAAAGATCACTTATTGCTGGTTGCTGTCTCTGTCTTTTTTCCAAATTTCATCACTTTCTGACGACACCTTCTTGGTTTTGCATTTCCAATGTCGAGCAGTATATGTCGATTTCTTCTATTGCTGGTTCCATATCAATATAAGGGATCGATATTCTCTTATTTGATTAAATCAAATTGATAGTTAGGTTTTGAAAGGCGCTTCTTGTTACAAAGTAATCTTCGTAGATTATAAATCTTTCTCTCTAATCCCTAATAAAAATTTGTCAAAAAAGAATTTAAGATAAGGAAAGACGAAGGACGCCCGTCAATACGCAGAGTACCTCCATAGAGATGGTTCTAAATGTTCGGGTCATGTACAGCACCCAGCTGTATTCAATCTAATTTCATTCTTAGGCGTTGTAACTCCGACGCTGTGGTTCCCCATGCTCCAATACCAATTGTGATAATTGGAATTATAACGTTTTTATACGTTTTGCTTATTATATTACGTTTTCATGCTAAAACGCCCAGCATAAAATTACGTTTATAGAAATTAAAAATTCCATCACTTTTCTTATGAATGTAATTGAAATGTTCTGTAAATGTTAATTTGTTGTCTATGATTACTCCCAGGTATTTCATGCTTGTTACGAATTTTATTTTTGTTCCATTATGTAGGATTCTCGGATTTCTGCGAGTTCCTCCTCTGGGATATAATATTGCCGATGTCTTGTCGACGTTATATTTAAGGTTTTCTCCTCTCTTTCAACGATTCGTCACTGTAACTATTTCCTGAAATTTTTTTCTAGTTTTGTAAGTGAGATTTCTTTTATAAGTAGCGTGCAATCGTCAACAAAATATATCATTTCTACGTCTTCTCGTAGGTCTTGTGAGATCAGTTTATTAATGATCAGGTTCCAGAGCAGCGACGAGCTACATGAACCCTGAGGACATCCTCTGTACAGATCAAATTCTACTGAAGATTCTATAGTCCATAGAAAATATAATTTTACTTTCACTAAAATAACATTTTAATAATTTATAATGTTCGCCCGGAGAGTGTATCTTTCGCAGGGTATTCAAAATAGATATCCAACTAACTAGTGCAGAGTGTACCTTTTCGTCATAGTTATGAAAAGCTTTTCTTCTTATCACTTCATTCAATCCAATAAATATGTTTTGTTTATAGATCCGACTGCGCTGAGATCTTTTTTTTCTGTAATCTGCAGCAGTTCCTGATGGTTGTATGCAAAATAATTACTGTTTTCTGTGCCAAAGATTGATTTTAGAGCTAATGCAATTTTTATGCCTGCCACTATAAAATCTCAGGCTATTATGTAATCCTGGCGTTTCCAATGGGATTAGAGATACGACCGCCTTAAATGAAACCGTGAAACATACTATACCCCTGTTTTGGTATGTCGAAGCACATGTCTACGAGTTATCCCGGAATAGCTGTAACGAATTCATTATTTTCCAAGCTTCAAATATTATTCTTAGTTGATCAAATGACTATCTTGTAAATAAAATACATATATTCTAGTTTATGGTTCAATAAAAATCTCGTTATTATTCTCAGCTGTTGAGAAATACTTGTTGATATTGCCGAAGAAGGGCGTTATAAGTCCCTTTATTCGACTATTTAACCCTTTCTCCTCTGGATACGTGACTATGTAAAAATTGATGATTCAGTCTTCTTTGTTTTTATAATCCGAACTGTAGTAAGCACTGTAATTGAATGTTAGAAATATTCGATGAAACTATTGAATTTCCGCTTTTTAGGCTCTGTAGCTTAATTTAGGCGTTTAGCTTACCTTATGTATTTATGCGCGAATAATCATTTGAGCTTTAATTAAAAGAAGAAAATATTCCATGTCATGTGCGCCTCGTTCTATGTTTTGTTTAGATTTTGATCCATTTCGTAACATGGGAACTGGCCATCAAGAATCTGATTAAGGTTTGGAAATTTGTGAATTTATTATTTTATGCGAAGACAACAAAACTTTAAGTCTCTTTTCATAGTTTACTAAAATGGAACAGAAGACGCTGATAAAACACGAGCACATACGCGTGCTTCTGAAACACAAATTATTAAAAATGTAGGTGAGTATTTAGAAGCAGGAAACAAAGAGGTGTTAGAAAATTGTTTAGAATTGTTGAACAGTTATGTAACAAAACTACACAATTTCGGTCAAAACAGATTTTGGTTAAACAGGTTCGATCAAAATGACTTAATTATGAATATACACATCTCTAGTCTCTTAAATCCCTATCAAATCTCAAATAAAGTGACGAAATTACGAAACCTTTATGACACAATTAATGTTAAAGTCAGAAACTTCTTAGCACTCGATGTGAAACCAAACACATATTCCAACATGTTTATTCCAATTTTGATGAACATTTTTCCGAAACATTTGAATTTCATCGTACAAATAATGAAAATTCTTCAGTCTATGATTTAAACAAATTTCTAGACTTTTTCTAATTAGAAATGGAATCGCGAGATAAAATCGCTTGTTTATCTTTTTTACTCAAATCAAAACCGGAAATGAAGATTATTAACAAATATTCACCGGCAACAAAACATAAGGAAGCTGTCACCGGGGCAGCCGGATCGAAACTGCGTCGAAACTGAATTTCTTTGTTTTCAAAATCATGTACAATATTTAAGTTAATGAGAAGAGAGATATTTTGAAGATACATGAGGGCTGTTTTCTGTGCCTTGTAACCAAATACAGAACTTCATAACCGGACAATGGCCAACCAAAGTTTATAAAATTTGCAAAGGTAAACATTCAGAAGCCATATGTTTTAAGTCCAATTAGAAAATTAAAAATATAAAGATTTGTAAGGTTTATTCTAATTTTATTAACAGTTATTTTAGGTTACGCATCTTTCCTAAAGCGCGTTTGCCTTTTGGCTACGTCTCTCTTAGCTTTGCCACGCTCGGTCATACTTTAGACCAAGGATGTCAAACTCGCGGCCCGCGGGCCGCATGTTTGGCGGCCCACAACAAATATTTTTGCGGCCCGGCCAATATATCGGCAAATAATAATATATAATAATAAAATAACGTATCGACGAAGAAAAAAATTAAATGTTTACTGCTAAGTAATTAACGATAATTTATTCACTGTTGTTAGATTACTCACAGCGAGCTGACACACACACTACTTAAATTACAAATGCGTGTGAGTAGCTTGCGTTCAGCTACCTTCGGCTTTAGGGGGACACGTGCACTCAAAACTTGTACGCATCCTCCGATAGCCGAATGTGGCTGAACTCATGGTCTCAGTTTTCCAATCATAGTTTTGTACGATATATTGGTGCATGCATGTGCATGCACTTTGCTTTATTATTAATTATTACTTAATTCATATTGTTACGGATTTCATAGTTATTTATTTAGTTAGTTTTTTTTATTTAGAATTGTAATTAGATTTGCTTCATGTTGCCTTAGCAACGCAGACGATTTTTGAAAAGACAGCTGCGTTGGAAGGTTAAAAATAGAACAGCGCGTGCATTTAATACCTAATAAATAAATATCTCTTAATTGCTGTTGCCATCCACAAAAATCCAGATATTTATAGATGTTTCCAGTATGTTCGAGAAATTAATTATAAAGCTTATAAAAGCTGAGAACAAACAACTCATCTGAGTAATAGCTGTAGTTCTAGTGAACTGTTTGTTTACTTAATGCTGTGATTGATTTGTAGCGATTTCGCTGTGAGATAGAATTAGTTTCTCTGTTTTGAATTGATTTTTGCTAAACGTTTGACATTTTGTCATATTGTTAGAATATTTTTGAAGAAATATTTCAGCATTTTGATTTATCTCTTGTGGAAAGAATACATTTTCGTTAACTTTTTAACGTTAACCGTGTTTATTCCAGCCCTTTGTATTCAGTATGTCTATATCAAAACCAAGTTGTAGTAAAATTAAACGAAAAATCGCTGACGAACATAGAATATTCCAAGTAAAATGGGAATTAGAATATTTTTGCTGTGAAATAAAAGATAAAATAATCTGCTTGATATGTAATAATACTATTAATGTACCAAAGTTATATAATATTAAACGTCATTACGAACAACACAAATCGAAATATAACAATTACGAAGGATTAATGAGAGAAGAAAAGTTGAAAGAGCTCAAGTTAGGAGTGAAAAAGCAACAGTCCATGTTTAGTAAAGTATTGCAAGAAAGTGAAGCGACGGTACATGCAAGCTACGTCTTGTCCGAGTTGATAGCTAAACATTCGAAGCCTTTTACTGACGGTGATTTCATCAAGGAATGCCTAATGAAAGCTGGAGAAATTGTTTGTCCTGGAAATGTGAAGGCTTTTCAATCAATTTCATTGTCTCGAAATACAGTTGCGGAAAGAGTTACTGATTTAGCCGCGAATTTAAGTGATCAGATCAAAGCAAAATCATCTAGTTTCGAAAGTTTCTCCATTGCCTGTGACGAGAGCACGGACATTAGTGGCAAAGCTCAATTAGCAGTGTTTCTTCGTTCTTGTGACAAGAATTTTAACATTTTTGAGGAATTACTGGAACTAATACCGATGCCTGGTACTACCACAGGAGAAGATATATTTACTTGTGTTTTTGGACTTCTGCAGAAATACAATCTACCTTTGGCAAAATTAAATTCTGTAGCTACAGATGGCGCTCCATCAATGACCGGGAAAAACAAGGGCTTCGTAGCATTACTAAGAAAAAAACTTAGTGAAATTCACGGTTCAAACATTCATCATATGCATTGTATTATACATCAAGAAGTTCTATGCACGAAAGTAATAAATATGGAGAATGTTTTGTCACATATAAAAAAAGTTATAAATTTTATAAGATCTCGAGGTTTAAATCAGCGTCAATTCACTGCTTTCTTAAGTCAGTTAGATAGTGAATATTCGGGTTTTTCCTACTATACCGAGGTACGTTGGTTATCTTGTTCAAAGATTCTCAAACAATTCTGGGATTTGAAAGAAGAAATATGTCAGTTTTTAAAAACGAAAAATCAAGACGTAAGTTTGTTTTACGATACAATATGGATACAAGATTTATCTCTCTTCGTTGATATAACCAAACACTTAACCGATTTAAATTTATCGTTACAAGGAAAAGATCATACCATTACGAACATGTCTGACATAATTAAAGCATTCAAATGTCAACTAGTTCCTTGGGGAAAACAACTTAAAAATGAAGATTTGACGCACTTCCCGACGTGCAGCATGAACAAATCAAGTTTAGATGATAATTGTTCGTATCAAAAATACTCAGAAAAAATTGCAAATTTAACAACTGAATTTGAAACGAGGTTTAATGATTTTAGTTCCCTCGAAGACAATTTTTTTTTTTGTTTTCTTCGATTTTCTCAATAAGCATTGACTCAGTACCCAGCCATATGCAAATGGAGGTGATCGAGATTCAGTGCAACTCAAATTTGAAAGCAAAATTCATTGAAGTGGGCGTGCCTGAATTTTACAAATATTTACCAGCCAGGTTTGAAAATACTCGAAAATTCGCATATGAAATTATTTCCATGTTTGGTAGCACTTATCGGTGCGAGCAGTTATTTTCAGTCATGAAAGGTAATAAGTCTCCCATTAGAAACCGTATTAATGATGGTCACCTTGGGTCAGCGTTGAAAGTTATCACTGCAAACAAAATTTCACCCGAAATAGGAAAGGTAATAGCAGAGAAGAGATGTCAAGTATCAGGACGTAAACATTAAATTTTTCTTGTTCATTTATATATAAATATATATATATGTTTATTATTGTATTATTCGAAATAAATCTACGTGTCTATGAATATTGATTTTTTTTGCGGCCCGCCTACAGTTAAACCTTGTTTGTTTGGCCCAAGTGTACCTATGAGTTTGACATCCCTGCTTTAGACCCTTGTTTGGCTTCGCCGATTTAATTAAGATTTAATGGCCAACACTTAGAATCGTGATAGCTTCGGCTATATCTTTTGTTAGCTTTAGTTAAACTTAGTTAAGTTTAATTCCATAATTATTTAAGTTCAAGCTCAAGTGGAAGCTTTGCTGTGCATTCCGAGTTAGGAACTGATTGTATTTATTTCTAAGAAAAAAAGGGTAGTTAACTCTTCTTAAGTCTTGCGTATTTGTTCACACACTAAAGCTATTATTCGCTTGTTAGTTTTTGGGGCGTTCGAAGATTGAACAGTGAATTAAATACGTAAACCCCCAGATTCGGCACCCGAACTTAATTTTAACGAACCATGCCCCTAGGTAGTAAAGCTTTCTCGTTAACCCCTCCCACCTTTCATCTCCCTCAGCCACAACCAAACCTCAAGGAGGGATTCGGATTTATCGTGGAAAATATGAGAGCAGCAACGTTTGATGGAAGAGGAGCCGTAATGACTTTCGTGGAGCAGCTGGATTTACACTTCACGTTATATTCTGTGAACCAGCCGCAGAGAATTATCATCTCTACGTCGAACCTAAAAGATCAAGCCCTCAGCTTGTACAAGAATACTGGCAAAAGTTTGTTGGGGGATCCAGGATCCGAAGCGTACACTTGGTAAAATTTAAAAAATCCGCTATTAAAAGCTTCCCATTTGTGAAAGACCGAGCAAAATCAGAGTCGGAATTATTTAGTAAATACCAAACTAATTTCGACAAATTAACAGGCTTCATCCTAAGGAAGATCCAAACTGTCAAATTATTGTATGGAAAAAGGCCCGGCAAAGATATTATCGAAATCATATTGCCGCGATCATTTCAATCAATCCAGGACTTTCTTAAAGATAGAAATCCGCAAACGCTCGAAAGCTTATTTGAACTAGCTATGAAATTTCAGAGTAGGCGAGCGGCCGAAGACGCGCGTGCGGTCAATTTCAGGCAGTATTCAAGGTTTCACGCTCAAGCGAAACCTCAACGTCAGCAGAATTCGTATCGGCAAGAGGGGAAAGCTGCAAAGCCAGATAAGAGAAAAACTGGTCAGACCAAATCGTGGGGAAATAAAAAGCAGCTGGATCAAGGGGTGGAGAAGAAAAATTTAAACTAGTCACGGTGACCAGAAGGAGGGTCAGATTGTAAGGTTTTAGTTAAACTAACAAAGTTTTATTTTAATTTAAATCTTTCTATCTCTTCTCTGTTTCAACTTCCAGTCAGAAGAAGCGCGCGTTTTCAGCTTAGGCTAATTCGAAGTACAGCCAAGTACTATTTAAACCAGAGGTAGAAACCTCTTAGTGTGAGAGAGCTTTTAGTCTCAGATCACGGTCATTCTGTTCGACGTTCGCCTGACCAGCTAGCAGCTAAAATTATAAGCCATAGTGCTTACTACGTGATTGCTCATTGAAATAAATTGAAGTGCGCTAGTATTAGTATTTCTTGCTACGCACCACTTAGTTAGAGGCCAACTCCGCGATTTGCTCTGTGAGCAAAGTTTAATTAAATTTCTATTTAGGTTTAGTATAAATTTATCTGATTGTTAAGTTAGGCCCAAGTGTGGTCTGTTACTTTCTGTATCCCTCCCGAGTTGGGAAGTGTGTAAATAATATTGATTTAATAAAAGAGGATTTTAAATCCCTTTCAAGTGCAGTTATTCTTCAGCACAGTATCTATACCAGAACAAAGCTGATTTCAGCTTCCTGTTCCAGATCAGGACTTTAGGTTAAGGAGTTACTTCAAAATGTTTGCCAAAAATACTCACAGAACATTCAGTCCTGACAAGGTCACCGTTTGGGAAGGAAAATCCCTCAAAATCCAAACTGAATACTGTAGTCGTACAAAATTTGGCCTTCCCAGAGATCCATATATTCCTAACCGACGTCCCTACTACCGCCCTACTAGATACCTAGGCTCAATGCAGCTTCCTGCAGGACTTCTTTAAAAACATTTTCGTCGTTATAGATTGTGTAAGACAACGGGGCAACGGGTGATTGCTGCCCAAGACAAACAGTGTGTCTGCTTGGGAAAAGCGGGGCTGCATGTTCAAATAAAGAACGAGGTGCAAAAAAATAAATTTCTTTGTGGTAAGGAATTTGTTAACCGCAGTTATATTGACGATTGATTTCCTACACGCAGCTAGCTCAAAAATTAATTTCAAAGATTTCACTTTACAGGTCAAGATGGACAAAATTGAGGAAGAAAAAGCCACAGACACGGATTTGGAGTTAAATCCTCTCGAAGGAGAAGAAAGAGATTAGTTGTTGGAAAAACTGGTAAGTGGGTTTTCTCAGTTACTCTATGAGAAACCTGGCTTTTGCCAGGTTGTGTCTCACAGCATTGATACTGGTAGTGAGCCTCCAGTTCGGCCTAAACCGTACAGGATGACCGTGTGAAGGAAGACTTTCTCGAGCAACACTTTAAGAAAATGCTCGAGAACAAGATAATTACGCCAAGTACCAGCCCCTACGCCAGTCCTGTAGTTTTATGCAGGAATAAAAATGGCATGCCACCCGCAGATCCGAATGCGTGGAGATTCGCCGTTCATTACCATAAATTAAATAGCATAACGAAATACTCCACATATCCGCTCCCGATAATACATGAAATTATAAGAAAAATTCGCTCGACTAAATATATGACCACTTTGGACCTGACGTCAGTTTATTTTCAAATTGCAGTAAAATCTGAGAATATCGAAAAACAGCTTTTATTACAAAATCAGGCGTGTATGCCTTTTTGAGAATGCCGTTTGGCTTAAGCGGAGCTCCGGCTACATTTTAAAAACTGATAAATATTGTTTTAAGGCCAGTGTTCGGCAAAAGTACAGTCATATATCTCGATGATATTTTTGTGACTATCGAAACCCTAGAGGAACAGATTAATCATTTAGAGGAAGCTTTTACATTATTAAATGAGGCGGACCTGAAAATTAATCCAAAAAAGTGCAAATTTACAGCCAGGGAATTGAGGTACCTCGGCTATAAAATCTCGAAAAACGGTTTTGAGACTGAGAAGTCTAAAATATTAGCGATTAAAAGTTATTCACCTTCAAATACAGCCAAGAAATTCCTTTTTGGGAATGTGTTCCTATTATAGAGATTTCATAAAAGATTTTGCAAAGATCTTGTTGGTTGAAACACTTGTTGGTTCTGAAACGAAAAACGACGAGGTTCACATAGACAGCGGAGGCGAACACGGCGTTTGAAGAATTGAAGCATGCCTTAATTAAAGCCCCTGTTCTTAAATTCCCGGAAGGGTATCAGAATCTAGAAATTGCAGGAGACTCGTCAGACTACGCAGTTGGCGCAGTTCTTTCCCAAAACGGGCAGCCATTAGCATATTTTAGCAAAATGCTGCATCAAACTCAACGTAATTATACCGTAACTTAGCGGGAAACCCTCGCGGTCTTTTTAACGGTGCAAAAATTGCGCGTTTACTACATTAAGTGGCCTCATAACTGTCTACTCAGATTATGAGGCAGCTGGTCGCTTATACTCCGGTAAAAATCTTTCTACCCGGCTTATACGTTGGACATTAAACTGCAAGAGTTTAATTTAATAACAAAACACACGCCGGGGAAAGAAAATGTAGTTGCGGATGCACTATCAAGAATAAAGATTGTTGAAGACGGAAATACAATTAGATGTATGATGCTAACTGCGAATATAATTGAATCCCGCAAAACAATAATTGCCGAATTAAAAACGGACCCACAGTTCAAAGACACTTACGCTTATCTGGAAGATCCCGAAAATTTTGAACATGAAGACTTCACAGCTCTTCGCAATAGGTCGGCTTATTATGAAATTATTGATAAATTGCTGTTTTACACGAAAACAACCAATAATAATCAGGAGCTGCGCCCGGTAGTCCCGAATGAGTCTACGCTTAAATATTTTAGAAGAGCTCCATGACTCAAAAATAGGGTCAGCGAGAAAGAGGAACAGATCAACAATAATGAGAAGTAAAAGGGATACACCTGTAACATACCGCGGGCGGGTAAAGGACAATAAACGCCAGTCAAGGAACCCGAATCAAAGCCAAAATATGGTGGTCTGGGAGAAAAGAGCCGGACACAAACGGAAGAACCGAAGGACAAGGAGGGCAGCGGTGGCCCTAGACATAGATTTCGGTTCTAGCAAATTTTCTTCACGGAACTAGTTTTTACAAAATGATGGCGTACAAC
>KK115447.1:54879-124918 GCA_000611955.2 Stegodyphus mimosarum
TTTCGTCTCTAAATATTTACTTGAGACTTAAAATTTGTCAAGGTTGATTCAGGGTTAGGTTTAGAGTTTAAATATCGTTTTCAAGCTCGTTTAAGCATTTTTAGAAGATATTTGAATTCTGGCAGGGAAAAGATATAAGGTTCTGTTTTGCTGTAATAAAAGTTATTTTAATTTTTTAACGTTTTCTGAATTCTCTTATTTACCGGCCAGGAAGCAAATTAAGTACGGGAACGAGAGTATTTAAACTGCTGAGACGGAAAGGTTTCACTAAGCGTGGTTTCTCTCGTGAAGCGCACATTTGCTATTTTGTATTCCAGCTATTAATCTTAGTAGTGATTACGCATTCTCCGGTGTAAGTTTCTGAGTCAGCCTGTTAGATTTAATTGAATTTGTAGTCTAACACTACCTCGTTACCTTTAACATTTATTATTATCATTTAGTTCTCACCGCAAGTGGACGGTGTGCTTGTATAAGCACGTAAATCTGTGCCTTCTATTATTCAGTTTATAATAAAGGGTCTTTTACATCAATTGCCTGTTGTTTTTATCTTGACACCTGTGACAGAAGTCCCCAGGTACGAACTTTAATACCTTTTATCATTTCATGCTAGACAACCATATTAGATCACACAGACTTGGGAAACGATCTGAAAAAAATTATAATCTATTTTTCGAATATCGAAACATATTACAAGACCAGCTAGAGGAAAATATTACCGAACCAGTTAAAGACTTTATAAATGAAGATATCGTCTTATTTTATTTACCACCTAAACAAGATATACACGTGGATCGAATTGCAACCAAATTACATATTGCTTATGATGTGTCATCATATGCCCCGGGCTAAACAATTGGCTATATGTTTCGCCAACTTTACATCCGGAAATATTCGTAAACTTGTTAAGCTTCAAGTACAATCCAATAGCTTTCACCGCAGGTATAAAGCAGGCCTTTTTACAGGTTCTCATAAATGAAAAGAATAAAGACGCAACCAAGTTTCCGTTCTCCGAATTCCCATCGATAAAACCATTTCTCCTGTCATATATAGATTCATTTGAGTTTTATTTGGAATAAATATTAGTTCGTTTCTATTCGTCGCCAGTATTAAACATCACCTGAAAAATGCAATGAACTTTTTTCTACAACGGTTAACCTTTTGAATGAGAACGTATGTGTAGGTGATGTGATTGGAAGTCACCGGACAATCAATCCAGATTTATTAAGAAGCAAACTCGCAATTTCACAAGTGGAACACTAACTCAAAAGAATTGTATGAAGTGTGGGTAAAACATTGCATCGTGCAGATGAAAATCCTGAAGTTTTTAATAGAGAAATATTTCCTTTTAAAGTCTTGGATATTGCATGGGCTAATTCAAAAGATTCTGCGTACTTTGTCATTCGAAATATATTGTCTTTCACAAATAAACCAACAGAAACAGAAAGATTTCTTCGATAAGTGTTAAATCGGATATTCGACCCGAATGGAATTTTAGTGCCGTTCACTTTTGGAATAAAGTTCTTATTACGAAATATTTGGTCTTCGCAGATAGGCTGGGATGAACTACTGCCTTAAGATTTGTCCTACCGATTGAGAAAATAGTGGAAAGAGCTGCCTCAAATGGTTGCGTTTTATAGCAATCATTATGTTTTCATGGTCTCGACCCTTATCTATAGAAAATCTCGAATTACATTGATCCTCAGATGCAAGTATAAAAACGTATGGTTCACTTCCCGGGAGGATTTACGATAATATGTGGATAGCATCAGAGAGGGACGGGAAGGCATGGGTAAAAATTTAAAACTATCAGAATTGTTTCCTGCGGTCGCTATGAATTTCCTTAAGGTGTAAAATTCTATGGTAACAGCATAAACTCTAAAATCGATTTCCTGTTTTACTGTAGAAATTCTTCCTTTTGTTCATTTTTTGACAGAAGAAACTCTGTAATCTATTTGCTGTTCCACAGCAGAAACTCTGTCTTCTATTTGTCACTTTCTTCCATTTGTCTAACTTTATTTTCAGCCGCGTCTATTTCGCCTTCCATAGCCTCAGATTTGTTTTCTATTATGCAAGTAATTGCTCTTTTCATTTCTTTTTTACCTGTTTCAATCTTTTCTTGACAAAATTCCATTTTTCTTAAAGAGCTTTCATCTCTTCTTTAACGAATTCTAGGCCCGATTTCATCTCTTCTTTAACGAATTCTTGGCCCGATTTCATCTCTTCTTCAACGGAATTGACGGCCAATTCCATCTTTTCTTCCTCCGCTTTCATCTTAACTTTGAATGCGGTAAAAGCTGCAATCAGCTATCTTAAGTGCTCACCCATCACTCTTATCACTGCCTTCAATCCAATTTCTGACACCAAATTGTGTTGCGTGCATACGGATTCCCAGTAGATTGAATGCATATAGGTCCGATGATAGGTGAAAAAAATGTATTCTTATCAAATGAAACAATTCAAAGTTCTGGAATTTCAAAGAGAAATATTCGTAGAGGTGTTCACAATATCGCAGAGTGCAATCCGTAGTGACATTTCAAACCACAAAGAACGTTAAACACAATGCAATGTAAAGCGCACCTAAGGAGAGAGCTAATCCTGAGATATTTCAGTTTACACTGAAGTAACAACTCGCGAAACAATAACTGAGAGTAGATGCTCTCAACTATTGTTTAACAGCCTTATACAGTTTTCAAGCCGCCGCAGAGGTATTTCTAGTACTTTCTTCTTCTCGAAATTACTGGAAAGAAATATGCGGATCGAATTACGATTGCAGTTAATATAGTGACCAGTTACATTTATTGAATTGCTCTACCTATTACGATGAGACAGCAACAGCAATGGCGCCAAGTTTGGCGATGTCGATTGTCGATTTCAACTATCGATTGTCGATGCCAAATGTGGATTGTCGATGCATCTCTGTGATTTGGCGAAAAATGGACAAATCACGGAGATACCCATGCACTCAATTAAATAGACTTGCCCGAGTATTGTTACTTTCCCGGCATAGCTATACAACAACGTCATATGTAATTGCACTAAAATAATCTATGTACGAAATTCGTAACATTGCGCCCTTCCGAAGGACTGCACGTCACGGGCAGTACAATCCCTGCAGAGGAAACCTCTTACAACTAAAGCAAATCATGCAATCATAAAAGAATAATTTCAGTACATAACAAATCAAATCCTAAACTGAATGTATAAACTTACGAATTCGGAAACAAATAGGACCATGGTCTTATGTTATTTATATTATATACACTACGGACTATGGGTAATGCGTAGTGTAGCAATAGTAAATGAATAGCCTGTCATAATGAACAACCTTAGCTTGAATTCGGTAACTTACTGATCCGAACTATGAAGTCGTTGAACCTGTTTAGGACCGTGTAAGAACATCCGAAGGTGACTGCAATTTAGGGAAAAGTCCTTTCCGTCGAATCGAATTCTACAACCAAGTCTTGTCTCCTTTGTTGAATCAATATCCTGTATTTCTGGTGTCGTATCGGATCTTCTCCGTCGCTAAGTTAAGTCACTGTCGTGTAAAATTCTGTTTCACTTCAAACCATGCCTGGAGATCTTGGGTGTATTTCTAAGGCGATAAAGGTTCATGCGAAGGGCGAAGATTGCAAGGCAGACTAAGATCAAGACCGAAAAGCACCTGGGATGGGGAATAGCCAGTAATCCCATGGGCCAGTAAGAACAGTGGTAACTTCTTTTTCAGACCTTGTGGTTTTCGAAACACACCTGGGAGAGGTTATTAAGGATGATTCGATTAAATCTCCCTACCATACCGTCTGACTGGAGATGAAAAGGTGTCGTTTGCGTTTTGTCAATTTAAAGTAGCTTAAAGAGCTCTTTAATTAAAGTCGATGCAGAATTGTTTCCTTGACTGAGTATAACTGAAGATTGTCTCCGATTCCGGAAATCCAATGTTGTATCATTATCTCTACTACCCTGACCTCCTCTTGGTCAATCCGCTCCAACATCGTAAGGTTGCAGATTGCCTCGGCTGCGTCCCTTCGGTACTTTCAGACCCGCACAGGCATTACAAAACTGGCGTCACTTTTCCCCGTCATCTCTTGCATTACTCCAGTAGAAGCGTTATCCGACTCTATACAACGTGTTTATTATTTCGAAGTGGCCTCCGTTTGGACTGCTATGTAATTCTTTGAGGACGTCCGGGAAACGGGATCTTGGAAATTTCAGTTGCCACGGAATGTCTTTCCATCATTCGATTCGTCTTTCCGGTATAAGACGCCATTTCGAATGTGAAGTGAGTCCCAGAGTGAGTGCTCAATATTGTTTTGTTGTAGGACAACAGATCGAAATGTCCTGCAAGGTAGGTTTTCAGTTTGAAGACTCCATCAAGTCAATTATGGGTTTAATGTCGCCATCTTCCAACTGGAGTTTCCTGACTTCTTTGTCACTCCAAGGGTGTTGATCAGCCGATGTTGATGTAATTTGCCTTGCGGCTGGATGAAGCAACTCGTATTTCGCTTCGACATTGGAACAAGATCGGCAGCTTTCTGGGCAGGGTCTTCAAGACAGGGTGTTAGCGTTTCCATGTGATGATCACTTCTGATGACGGGTAGTGATGTCATATTCCTGGAGTCTCTGTATCCACCCGGCTATTTGGCCTTCATTATTCTTGAAATTTAAAAGCCAGGTCAACGAAGCATCATCCATGCGGAGCAGGAATTTTCTACCGTGGAGATAATGATGGAAATGTTTTACAGCTTTAACTATAGTGAGCAACACTTTTCTGGAGTCAACAGTAATTCTTGTCCGGTTTATAAAGAGACTTGCTCTAACAGGCCACGACACATGCTTGGCCGTTTATTTCTTAGGACAAGACAGCACCAACACTCTAATTGCTCGCATCCGTGTCGAGAATGAATGGTTTGTCTAGCTGCGGATACGTCAGGATTGTCGCAGATCTTAAAGCCTCTTTGGTTTGTTAAATGTATCTGCACATTCCTTTGTCCACAAGAACATTTGTTTGCTTTCTGTCAGTTTGTGAAGGATTATTGCAACGCAAGAGAAGTCCTTCACAAATCTCCTATAGTAGGTCAAAGCCACAGAAAGCTTCTTAGCTGACGGATATTTTCGCGGAGTCTCCAGTCTTTAACTGCTGACACATTTTCTGGATTTGTACACACACCTTCGACAGAGATGACATGTCCAAGTTGAATGAATTGCTGTCTGATGAGTTTACATGTAACAAGACTCAACTTTAGATTGGCTTCTTTGAGTTCTGAAGGAACTCTTCTAAAATTTTGTAAATGTTCTTTAAAACGCTTCCCAATGATGATGATGTCATCCATGTATATCAGACAGGCTTCGTAGGAAAGACCTCTCAAAACAGTCTCCATGAGGCATTCGAATGCTGCCCTTGCATTACGTAGCGCAAATGGCATCACTTTGAACTGCCAAAGTCCTTGTCCGGTAGGTAAAAACCGTCTTTTCTCTGTCATCAGAATGTATATCTACCCGATAATATCCAGTCTTTAAATCAAACACTGAAAAACACTTGCTTCCAACAAGAGTACCCAGACTGTCGTCAGTTCTCAGAAGAGGGTAGCTGTCTTTCTTCGTAACCTCTTTCAACCGGTGATAGTCAAAACAAAATCTAGTTGAACCGGCTTTCTTCCTGACTAGGACAATGGGAGATGCCCATGGACTTCCTGAATGCTCAATGACATCGCTTCCTTTTCTGTCCTTTACATGTTTTCTACCTCTTATTGTTTCACTCTTATTGCTGCAATCACTTCACCATTCCTAATAACTTTTGTCTTGTAAATTACACTGGCAACTCTCACTGGGATAACTGTTCTCTATAGGCCACGAGTGCTGAGGCTACAAATACAGTTTTTGCTTGTCACAGTTCTTGGGCTATTCCATGACGCCGTAGCAGAAATTTCTATTTTCGGCTGTGGATCCAGGAAGTAAAAATTATGTTGTTGCTGGTATTGTAATATCTTCTTGACCTATGATTGAGATTTAGTGGACATATTTAACTCCTTCATCATTAATTCTGAATAAGGTTATGTTTCCAGAGGCATAATGCAGTTCATTATTTTTCCAAGAGAAGTCCAAGGAAAAGTTATATTTCTGTACAAAGTCTAATTCGAGTATGCAAGGGTCTATAATATTTGCTATATATGCCGTGTGACAGTGCACGGCACTTCCAAACATGCGGTTTACGTTTAATTTTCCATTAACGTCGATTTTTCATTTAATGCCGATTTTATCCCCAAAGAGTCTCGAGAGTAACGCAGGCAGGCGTCCAGATGACTCACATTCCTATTTTTCAGCCAGATCTTTTCGGATATGGTATCACTGGTTCCAATATCGATGGTCATAGTGAAAGGAACTCCGTTGATATGTTCTATGATGAAGATTCTACTACTGCCGCCACTCACTGAAAAAATATGAAGCACTATAACATGTGGCTTCTCATTACCTGTCAGACGCAACCACACGAGATGGCCAAAATTAGGTTTATTGCTTCTTACTGGGAGTGGTTTCATTTTACGTGCCCTGGGTGTTCTGCAGTTCCTTCGAACGGAGCCCTTCAACACCGCAGTTCCAGCATTTTTGGGTGTATTTCTTATCACTCCTATGCCGTATCAAGGAATTGATTTGTCTGGTTAAATTGTCTAGACGAGAATTCACTTGATCCACTGACTTTTGGACTTGAGCAGCTCCGATTAGGTGGCGGTTTTTACGAGTTGCTTGCTGAGCTACTCCGAACTTCGTGTGGTATTACTTCGTGTTATATTACTCAGGTTTGGCGACTTCTTGCCGTATTACTGAGATACCCCTTTATTCAGTGTTAAACAGACTTGTCTGTGTATTGTTACTTTCCCAGCATAACTTGTCTCTTTAATTTTTTGCGTTACATTACACATAAAAATGCAATAATTTTACATATTGATTGCACTAAAATCATCTGTCTTGGTACAAAATTCATAACAATATAATTAATGGATTCATGTTGTGTATAATTTTTTAATTGAAGTTATTAATTGATTAGAGTTTTTCTATGTTATAGAAACGTGACTGTATAATTCTGTTAGATGAATTCTAGTCAGAGTTGAGGTGGGGTGTGCTGAGAAATATTTATTGATATTGCCAAATGATGGTGTTACAAGCCCATCTATTCCATTACACAACGCTTCCTCTTCTTCTTCTTTTCCCTTCTTAGCGTGACTATGTAAAAATTGATGATTCAGTCTTCATTTTTAGAATTCGATCTGCAGTACGCTGTATAAATAAATGTTAGAAATATTCGATGGAGCTATTGAGCTTCTGTTCTTTAAGCTCTGTAACTGAATTAAGCTTTTAGTCTGCCTTATGTATATATTGCTACGGATTTTGTATTTATTTAGCTATTTATTTAGAATTGTAATTGAAATTGTTTTTATTTCCCCATGCAATGCAGCATGGGACCTATTTGAAAAGTAAGCTACGCCGGAGAAGTAAAAATACAAGAGCGTGTACATTTCATATTTAATAAATAGATACTTCGTAATGGTACTGTTTTGCTATCCAGAAAAATCGAAAAAATAGATTTTACGAGAATATTCTTATAAGGATTAAAAAGCTTATAAAAGAGGAATTAAAACATCTCAGCTCAGCTGCAGTTGCTTTAAGCAAACTGTTGTTTACTTAGTGCTGTTATTGATTGTTGCGCATTCGCTATGAGATCGAATGACTTTCTCTGTAATTTTGAATTTGAGTTCTGTTTATATTCTAGGAGTTGAAACATATAACTACTGTGAGATATTGTGATATTATACGAATATCTCTGAGGAAATATTTCAACATTTCATTTTATTTCTTGTGAAAAGTATAAATTTTATTAACTTTTTATCGACTTGTGCATTCAGTCCATTACGAACCCGTAAGAACGCAACAATATGTATATATAATCCTTTAAATTTTGATTAAAAGATGAAAAACACTCCACGCCAAGCACCTCATTCTTTATTCTTGTTTTGTTTTGATTGTAATCCATTTCCCAACATACCTAAGGTTTTACAGTTTATGAAATGTTTTCGGTTCAGGCGAAAAGCATCGGCAGTTATCGGGTACCTGCATGAAGTCGCTAGCCCGATACAACAGCGTTGACGATTTTCGAATATGTATATTATGCTAAGATAGCAATTAATGGTTATAATCTGGAATTACATCTTGCAGGGTGAAGAAATTCGCCCTAACTTCTTCAAGTGAAGATGACAAAGAACCGAAAGAGAGATTGAGCAGCTCCAACTGCCATTAGCCAAGTCTGGCTAGGGTGAACTGAGAGCGTCGATGTGAAAAGGAGTGCGACTCACCAGTGTCAAGCAGAGAGTAAAAGAAAATGCGAATAATGACAAAAACAAGTTCATATAACAACTTGGAATTGTCTTTGCAGTAATAGGTTATCTGTGTGTATACACAATATAATGTAAGCAAAGGCAAAAACAAAAGCAAAAGCAATGAGACTGTGGTAGGTTTAATAAACATATAAATAATAAGTAATGCACAGTTCATAAGGAGTTATGTGATATGTCTTAGAATGGCCTTTGCCCGTTTTCTATTTGCATGCATACTATAATCATAATACAGTAGAATTATTTACATCCGGGAATTTTCGGAAAAAAGTATCGGCCAATTTGTCCATGTAAACATTTATTTCTTGAATATTGAATTCACGATGAATCGCCGAGTTTCTAATGAGTCAACGGCAATTCACCGCTTCTCGGAGTGCAATATTCTGTGCAATTTTCAGTTTCTGCGTCGAGGTCTTACAAACATACCCCCAGACAGCGTAGGCGTAGGTAATAATGGGAAAAAACATGGTCTTGTAAATGAGTAACTTATTGTCAATAGATAGAATGCTGTTCCGAGCAATTAGGGGGCGAGTGTACTTTTACGCCCTTGGAACTTAATAAGAATTTGTGTAATGTGAGGGGATGAAGTGAGCCAATGAACAAGAATACCTACTAAATATTGGGCCTGCTTAGTCCAGGAGATCGAGGTGTCATACATCTGCACATGAAGATTCATATCGCAGTTTCTTTTCTTTGTAAATAAAACTGCATGTGACATGGATACATTTACCTTGATTACAAAATTTCTTCGGATATACAGTACAAAGTCCGAAATCCGGAGTTCAATATACAGAAAGATCTAAAACATGGACCTACGGATCACGAGTAACGTTTTTTAGAGTTTTTTTATTTGTGCATTACGCTTGCTCATTTGATATTTCTTCATAACAAAAGACCTAGAGAATCCTATTCTTAATTTCGATAACTGCGCCCAGGGCTTCTAAAATTTACGTGCTTTAGTGCTCATTTCTTCACCGAGTCTCCAAAATTAATCTTTCGCATAATAGCTCCGGTGATAAGTGAGTAAGTTGAAGTTGAAGATTTCTAATTTCACTTTGAAGATTCTTATTTTCACTTGATGCCAGGCTGGCCAATCATTATTTTCTTTCATCACCACATGACTAGCAACACACTGTAGCTTGAGAAATGACTAAACATTAAAAAAAATATTAGTAACTGAATACCAAAAAAGCACTGCAACCTTTTATGTTGATATTGCGCTTGGCAGTGATTACAGACTTCAGCTAACTCCGCTGCGAAGTGTTGAACGTGTTGGAGAGGAGAAATTTAACAGAAAATTTCTTCCATATGTAAAAAATAGATTTTGAAAATGATATTCACAGACATTACATTTACTATTGTTTGATTCAACAATATCTGATTTGTTATTCGGTTAAGTCTTAGATCGGTGCGAGAGCTGGTGCGGTCCCACCGAGCGGCAAAATGTTTGATTTAGAAAAGCATCGAGCAACAAAATTAAGGAATGATAAAACTTTTAGAATTTAGGGAAGGCACTGGAACGCAAAATTTTTATAATGTAGGAAGACATTTGGCAGCAGAATTTAGGACTTGCACAGAGTCGCAAAATGTCTGGCACCGGCCCTGAAAAAGTACATGCGGGAAGTAGATTATTCGAGACTCAGATAAGCCTTATTTATATGTGGGAAATAGTCACGTGTATAATAAATAACTAAATTAATATAATTCAGGGTTAACTTCGTCAACTTGCGATAGAAGTAAGAAAAAATTCAGCTGAACAGTATGTCTTGTCACCAGTCTCATAATATATCGCCAATAGTGAATAGCGTACGCTAGCTAAGCTTCACAATGATAGCCCGGATATGGAGGTTTACAAGTATGCCAAACCAAAGCGAAATTTTCCGGTTCATTGAATTTGTGGAGAAGTGGTAATAAATGAAGTTAAGTTGATATAACAGGATTTTTGTATTGCGATGACAATGCTCCAATTATCAATTGACTAATGACGGTGAAATATATAGTACGGTTTTAAGACCAGGAAATATCGCTACTAATAATAAAAAAGTGATAGGTTGCTGAAAAGGAAAAACTTCCAATAGCAATTTAATGAGAATTCTCCACGAGGCAATTACAGGACATCAACAGTCGAACTTTGTCACTGAGGAAGACATTATGTCTATCTGGTAGAATTAAAGAGAATGTGCTAGCACGAAAAAGCAAAGCAAATTAAACAGCTTGCATTAAAAGAAATGTTTAGTATAGTAAATAAATAAATATTGAACGTTTTTGTTAAATTCTGATTTCCTTCAGGTATAAATGCTCCATCATTTTATCAATCATTATTTCATATTTTTAATTTTATAATTTCTACGTGAAATCTTACTAGATTTAAACTGATGATTTAACATCCGAAAACATTCCAAATCTCGAATCACAAGTCCCGACAAGTCTGTATCTCCTACTTTGTGCTGTATATTTTATATGTCCACGTGCGTGTAAAAATTCATTACATGAAGTTCTTTCCGCCTCATGTAAGGCTGATCTGAATTCGATAGTTAGTACCTTACTAGATCATACGTATATAGTCCTTCTTCGTTACTTCCATGTTATGTTTTTTCTCCAATGATAAAATAATTATACAACATTTGAAGAAAATTAAGTTTTGATTTTACCTAAAAATTCGTTTCGAACTCGAGTTCTGAGTCGAAAACCACAAGCTCCAAGAATAATGCAGTTTATGACTCCTAAAACAGCAGCTACGTACGGCAGCACTTCGGCTTGCTTAATTTCCACCAGCAAAACGGCAAATCTATATCTTGCCTTCTGATTACTCTGAAAAAAAAGTATGGAGAAAAATTACGATGAAGAACCTTAAATAAAAAAATATATTCGTACTTTGTTGAATAAGTCATGTTTATAACGATATTTTTTCTGTCAAAAAACAGCATCAATAATGTTTTGATAAGCGAGATTTTTATTTGTATAAATATAGACGTATGAAATGTCTCAGAAAATTTCTGTTTAAGAAGGGCGAAGAAACTGCACAGATATGTAATTTGCGGTATTCAAACGAAGGTAAGTTTCAGCTGCATTTTTACCACTTAGCAGTTTGATACTCGTTTTGCGAAATGGTAATGATTTAATAGATTTTTAAATGTATTAGCTATGATCATTGCAAAAGCATTCAATGACCCACAGTCAGTTCCTGATTTGCAGGCGTAATACCGTGGACGACATGCATGGCTAACTCAAAATCACGGCTAATAGGAGGACAATTAAAAAAACTCAGGAAAGAAAGAATAATCCCTATTATAATGAACACAAAAAACATTAAAATTTCTTTGTATTTTTAAGAAGTTTAATCTGGAGAATAAGCTAATTTGTTAGGCAAATTAAGCCGGTGTTGCAACAAAGGAAAACTGTATTAACTTTTCTCCCCTTAACACTGAGTTTGAACTCGGTGGTGGGACATCTCTCTCTTCCCCCTTACGGTTTGAATTTGGATTCTGCTACCGTTGACGGACAGCGAAAAAATTACTGTGTAATTATCTTCGGAAACGTCATGACATAATATTGTGTAATAAAATTGAGTTGTAAATATTTTGGTTCTAATTCTGTTTAATGTTATGCTTAAAAGAGAGTATTTTAAAAATCATTTTGGCGAGTGTTTATTTATTTATTTATTTGTTTATTTAAAGTAAAGAAAGGTATAATCTTATTAAAAAATGACAGTACAACTTAAGGGCCGAATATCCGTTTTATATGGTAGTAAATATGTGGCCAAATGGATGGCCACATGTATGCAGTAGTAAACATGATCACCAACACCAAAAGTGATGATGACGGACATTCAATGAATACGTTCAAGATAAATAAACTTTAATGTTTTATGATTTGTAGTTAAGCAAATTCAGAACTAAAGGGAAAATTAAGAATTCTGATCGCCTTGACATAATTTCGTTTGCGTTGATCATCAAAATAAAAAATATAAGACGTGTTGCGTGCGTACAGATTTGTGATAGACTGAACGAAAGCAGAATTCATAATAGCTTGATAAAATTTATTTTACCAAAAGCAACAACTTACAGATATGGAACTTTCCACAAAAACAGTCGTCACACAAAAAACAGTCACAGTACCACAGAGTACAATCAGTGGTTACACTTCAAACTAATATGAAAGTTAAACACAATGCAAAGTAAAGCGCATCTAAAAAGCGAAATTAAACCCGAAGTATCTTCCTCTTAACTCACGCTGAACTAGCATCTTCCAATAAATAACAAATGGGAAACTGAGGTCATAGGTCATCTTCCTAAATCATGAGTGTTCGATCCGAAGATCTTTACTCATCCATAATCTCTTTTAACAATCCTAGAATGAAGTGAAAACATGTCTAATCCGATAAAAGGAAAAACATCTGCACTTTAGTGCTGGAAACTTCCGGAACGGCGTATCTAACTCAGGCATATCTTGTGACGAAACGATAGCTATCTCATGGCGGAAAACAGAATCCAAGCTTTCTCTAGATAATATCCGGTGATAGCATTTCTTGGATAGCATTTCGAATGGCAGGCATATTAGTTGCAGCGTCCAATCGTAAGTTCAAGACGAAATTTGCAAAGTCCAATAGCATATTAACATACAAGTAACATACTAACTCAAAAAATGAAATTTGAAAAGAAATATTCAATTAAAAAATATACTATATACAGTATTTACATTATTTACATTCACCACTGTACATTATGATGTATTGTCCGTGGCCTTTTACATCTTTGTATTATAGTATAATCATAATCTCCAATCGATCTGACTGCGTTATTACTATGTTTATCACAATTCGAGAAGAAGTTATGTGAAGCTACCAGTATTTCAGAGTCCAGCGGCTTTATTTTCAAACTATTGTGTATTGTAGAGTTTCTAACAAACCAAGGCGCATCCGTAATAATACGCAAATACTTATTTTGGAGCCTTTGCAGAGCTTGTCTATTTGTTCTTGATGTAGCTGCCCATACCGGAGCTGCATATAACAAAATAGGCCGGATTGCTTGCAAATATAATATCTTTTTTGTATTTAAGTTTAACTTGGATTGTCGACCGAGCAGCGGGTAGATAGACATAAAAGCCTTTCTTGCCTTTTCTTTTATGTAATTTACATGAGGAGTAAATAATAATTTTTCGTCCAGAATTACGCCTAAGTACTTTACTGTATCAGAACTTGGAACTGGGTTGTCGTCGATTTTTATGCTTGTTACATATTTTCTATTGTATCTGAAGTTTACGACTTGCGATTTATTTGGGTTGATTTTAATTTTCCATGCCTTAAAGTATTCATTGATTAGGTTAATTGCCCTTTGTAATTTTTCTACTGCTTTATTTGGATTTATAGAACTGCAGAGAATAGCCGTATCATCGGCATAGCAGGCTAAAGTAGCGTCTGGAGGCTCCGGGATATCATTTATGTAAATACAAAATAATGTCGGTGAAATAAGGCTTCCTTGCGGTAAACCCGCTGATATGCCACTTGTGCAGGAAAGCGTATCTTTGATTTTTACCTGAAAAGTTCTATTCTCTAAATAACGAGCTATTAATGCAATAAGATAGGGCGGAAAATTGTAGTTCATCATTTTAATTAAGAGGCCCGCATGCCAAATTTTATCAAAGGCCTTTTCTATGTCTAGAAATAAGGCTGCAACCGATTCCTTTTTATTAAGATGTGAAGCAATTTTTTCAGTGAGTCTTGCAACTTGCTGTGTCGTAGAATGTCCAGTACGAAAGCCAAATTGAAAATTTTTGAAAATATTATTATTGTGAATATGTTCTTTTAGTCTTGAGATAATAACCTTTTCAAACAACTTCGCCAGCGCAGGCAGTAAACTAATCGGCCGGTATCCGCAGGTTCGTGTTCCGTCTTTGCCAGGTTTTTTGATAACTGTTATTATTGCGTGTTTCCAGATTGAAGGGAAATAATTTCTCCTGAGGCAGGCATTAAAAATTTTAGTAATAACTATAATGGCTTTTCTATCTAATAGTTTAATGGCTTTATTTCCTATTCCATCATACCCCGCTGCCTTTCTCGGGTTCAAATCTTTTATATGGTTTTTCACTTCATTTGGCGTAACCAGAGGACTGTTTCCTGGAATATTATTAGTAATAAAGTTCTGTACGTGATTAAAAATATTAATATCATTAGGGTGATCAAAAGGATTTACGGTAAATTGTTCTTCATAATCCTTTGCAAAAGTGTTCGCTATATCTTCCGCGTTATGATAAATACTATTATTATCTTTGATAGGGCCTATTATATTTTCTTCTCTTCGGAGGGCTTTGCTAATTTTCCAAACGGTGGCGTCCTTGTGAGATAAATTCTCTACAAAGTTTTCCCAAGCTTCTGATCTGTAATTCATCATCATAGTCTTGAGTTCTCTCGCACAGCGATTGAAGTTACTTTTATCTGTCGGGCTATTAGTTCTTTGAGCAATTTTTCTGAGTCTGTTTTTCTCTCGAATTTTCAGCCTAATAAAATTAGGCAGAGTGAGTTTCTCCTGGTTTGTAGCTGAATGCGCATTCTTCATCGCAAAGTGAATTTTGTTATTAAGTTTATTTATTTCTGTGTCGATATCCTCTATAGTATTTAGTGTCGTGGCCGTTTCTACACTGTTGTTAATAATATCTCGATATTTATTCCAGTTTATGTTGGTTTTAAGTGGAGGCAATCCATGTTTTAATCCGTATAAAGTAAATAATACAGGTAAATGGTCAGACATTAAATCATTTTCAACTTGTAGTAATGGTTGCTGCTTAATATCAATAGTGATCATTATATCTAGAATGTCCGAGTTTCGGTATGCGGAAGGAACATAGGTATGATCTATTGGTGCAAATAAATGCAAATTATTGTTATTTATATAATTTCCAAGCGTGACTCCGTCCTGATTGTTAACACGACAATTCCATAATGTGTTTTTACAATTTAGATCCCCCGCGATTATCGTGGGGTAGCCAAGTTGCACTATTGCGTCGAGATCTGCAGTATCCAGGTGCCTTGAGGGAGGTTTATATACCGAAATTAACAAAATATTTTGTCCGTTGCTGTTTAAAATGCATGCGCATGCTTCTATGCTATTTAGTGTAGGTAGAATAAATTGACAGCATTTAAGATATCGACGAGTGGCTATCGCGGTGCCTCCACCACGATTATGCATTCTATCCGATCTAAAAATGTCGAAATTAGCAAGTTTGAAAGAGTCCGTAATTTTTAAATGTGTTTCATTTAATAGTAGTATATCTAAGCTGTGCTTGTTGATAAAGTCCTTCAACTCAGTAATTTGGTGTTTGACTCCGTTACAGTTGAAATATACAAATTTTGCATAATTAATATGCCTGCCATTCCGTGCCATATTCGAGATATTGTGATTATTCATAACTATAATTATCGAACATCTTAATTGCCGTTAAGGCGACGTCTAACTTGCTCATTTGCGAGCTTGCATCTTTAAACTGTTGATATAGACTGTACATATTTTTAATAAAAGAATTAAAACTTTCTATATCATTGCAATTATTTTCGGAGGATTTTGGCCTCGTCTTATAATTAACTCTTTCACTTTTGTTAAAATTATTGGGTTTCGCTGCAGCGACTGCTGCGTACGATTTTCCTGTGTTTATCTCTTGCAGTTTGCTATTAGTTTTCTTACTTAATGTATCTGATTCATTACTGGAAGTTGCTGTATCGTTTTTGTTGCTAACCGTGATTTTCTTATTTTCAAAATGCTTGCGCGTATGTTTAAGATTGCCTGGTCTCTTAGGACAAAGCTCACTACATGCAGGATGATCCCCATTACATAATACGCACTTAGCAGAGTATTCGTCTTTATTTTTGTACGGGCAATCATGCGAGCGATGTGCTTCTGTGCATCTGACACAGCGCGGCTCATTATGGCATGCCGATTGAGTGTGCCCGTACCTCTGACAATTGAAACATTGTGTAGGTCCGGGCCTTCCTCGGTATGCTTTTACATTAATTTTGTGGTCAAATAAATACCTGATTTCCCATATCTTCTTCCCCTCGTCTGTACGGGGGGTTTCCGCATAAAAAATGGGAAGCTGTGTTGCAATGCCGTCGCGCATACGCGTGATCGGTTTAACTTTGATTACAGGAATTTTATTTATTTCTAATTCCTCCTTGATCTCATCTGCTTCATAATCGGTAGTTAATCCCTTTATTACTACCCTGTTACATTTGTCAGAATTTAACATGAACGTGTGAAATGGTATCCCTTCGCTTTCCAACTTTTGTTGAACTTTCCTATAATCATCGACAGTATTCAGTTTAATTACTGAATTTCCTGCCTCATTTTTTATTTCAAGTTTTTCTATAAGTAATCTTTCTTTAAGATCTTTCCTAAAGTCCTTCATATTAATAGCTTTAGTAATAACCAAGGGGGGAATTTTACCCGCGAATTTTTTAGGTTGCGAGAACGTTGGCGGTGGCGGTGCCGAATCGTCGTCCATTTTGTTTGCGCCAAGATTTTCTTCCTGCAGTGCGTTGAATTGATTTGTAGCCTTAAGCGGCGGATATTCGTCTTCGTCTGAGTTTGTTCTTTTACGTGCTCGTTTTGAAGTTGGAGCATTTTGCCATTCCGTATTTACTTTAGCGGGAACGATAGGAGGCTGACTCGTTATAGCTTTCGCTAACATTTCCATGCCATCTTCTCTATAAAGAATAGCCATATTCTTTTCATGTTCAGCGAGGAGCGCGTTCATCATTCTAGCAGTTTCCTCAGTACCATTACCCATATCCTGAATCCGTTTTAATTCTTCTATTTCGTCAGTTAATCTTAAATTATGACTAACCAAAGCCATTATCGATCCTGGTTTAAACTCGATTGATCCCGAGGGATCAGCCATTATTGAGAGAGTCACCTGTGCCCTGAGTTATCTCGTAAGAACACAGAGGTGAACAAGCGTAAAAAATTAGTACTCACACAGTAACGGCCGAGTATCCAAAAGCGATGTGAATCAAAAGCGTAAATCCACGTGTATCCACAACAAAATGGCGCAGAACACTGGGAAACTGATGCTGTCACCAGTCTTATATAGTTTTCCACCGGCCGCCGAGAAATCTGCAGTACTTTCTGAAATTACTGGAAGGCATATGAGGGCTGGATACTGTTACATCTACAGAGAAGACCAACTAGAGTTATTTAGTTACAAAACCGATTTCAATTATACAGGGACCGGATCAAAATGTAGCCAAATGGTCGCCAAGTTTGATGACTTTTAGCGATTTATCACCAAAAACATTAGTCACCAAACCCATCGCCAGTTTGGCGATATCGCGCCTATTTAGTGAGATAGCCATTTAGTTAACGTTAAATAGACTTGGACCTGTATTCTTATTCATCCCCCGCAGAATATCGTTTCCTTATTTTTATGTTACATTGTAAAAAAATCAGACAAAATACGATAGTTTCACATATGATTTCACTCAGTTCATCTATATATGTACAAACTTCATAACGAATTCTGGTCATACTGACCTAATTTCGTTTTCGCTGATCATCCGAGTCAGTTAAATGCTCTATTGAATTTGAATTCTTTTCTTTAGCACTAAAAGATAAATTTTGAAGTATTGCCGCAATTAAGTGAGAAAGTTTGCGGTAACATCCATTACTATGGCTATTTTAAAAAATAATAATTGAATGAATATTTCATGTAAATTTCAAGTATTTTTTCTATGCAAGTTTCGATATGAAGCACCCCATTTTACTTTCTTGTTTACGCTTTTGAAATATGTCAGCAGATAAGAATCGATTTTGTAAGTTACGCCTTAAGCGTATGAAATTCTTGAACGATCTCTATTTCTTGCTCAAATACAAACATCAGAATATCATTCCCAAATTTATACAAGTTAAATGTAGTCTCAAATCTTCTGTCCACATTTCGAAAATTATACATAAATTCAAATTGTCACTACTTCGTTACACTATAAGAAACACTCACAAACGTTATTAAAAAACTCATTTAAAATTTGCCAATTCGACTTTCAATTTTTCCTCATTTGATCATAAATCTTGGTCTAGGACTGAAACTGCTTATCAACGCCATAAAAACATCCTTTTTTTTTCTAAATTCCAAAAACTAACACCTCTTTCAGCTAGCCGCGCTCATCTTGTGGATCTCCCCACTGTTAACACTAATCCCATTGTTAATATCTCGAAGGTGAATCTCTCAGAGGATCAAATGAATGTATTAAAATATAACTTTTCAAAATCATTGAAACCTTCAATTCCTCAAATCATCGCCCCTGTTGAAAAAGCTTTTAAATTCTCTAAAATTTCAGAAACACAGAAACATACAATTCGCCACTTAATTACCTATAATGTGAACTTTAACAACAATTCATTTGTTTCGAATCTCAAGCGAAAAAAAAGAAAGCGTGAAATTCATTCTAATCCTAACATTATAATTTCGAAAGCTGGTAAGGGTGGACAAATTGTGGTTATGGACAAACACACATACATAAATGGGGTCACAAAACTGATAAGCGAAGGCCCATATTGTTCGATCCCTAAAGATCCTTCAACTTCTGACTTCACAAAAGTTAAAACAGCTGTTAAATCTTCTCATATACTTTCGACTCAGCTTAGGAAATCACTCATTCCACCTATTGCTAATTGTGCTCTCCCCAAAGTTCACAAAATTTGAATTCCTTTTCGACCTATAGTTTCCAATTTAGGAACGGCATCGTACCCTTTTGCAAAATCAACAAATATTCACACCGTAAAAAATTCTTTCGAAGTCATCGATAAACTTAAAGATATTTCCCCTTTGCAATCCATTATGGTTTCGTTTGATGTTGAGTCGCTGTTTACTAACGTTCCAGTTGAAGGGGCACTAAAATGCTTTGAAACATGACTTCGAGAATTCCATTTCTTATATATTGAAATTGAAGAGTTAGTTTCCTTTACTAAAGTCTCTGTGATATAAACTCACTTTGTTTTCCAAAATAAATATTATCGCCAAATTGAAGGACTAGCTATGAGTAATCCCCTCAGTCTTGCACTTGCTGACGTTTACATGCACTATTTTGAGGTCAAATTATTTGAAAAACTAACTTTTCGTCTGTGGATTCGTTACGTAGACGACACTTTCGCTCTTTTTAATCGTGATAAGGAAGTCTTACCCCAGATTTTATCTGTTATAAATTCGATTGACCCAGCCATCTAGTTCACTTCTGAGACTGAGTCTGATAATACACTGCCTTTCCTTGATATTTTTATAATCCGTAATGGATCTAATTTCAGCACAACTGTTTACAGTAAACCCTTTTCTGTTTGTTTACCTCCCCATGCAAAGTCATGTCCTCCGGCTACGCAAAAAATAGTTTTATTTTACTATTATGCATTTCGAGCTCTCAAAGTTTGTTCCTTAGAATCTCTTCTTGCTAAGGAACTAAATTCTTTAAGATCTGTTGCCCTTGACCGAGGATTTTCTCCCGTAGTCATTGATAAAGCTGTTCGAAAGTTCTCATCGTGCCATCTAAGAACACATTCTGATGTCAGAAACAACATTAATAACCTTGTTGTACTTCCATTTCATCCTTCTATCAGTTACAAAACGGCGTGGATTTTACAAAAGTTTAATTTTCAAGTTGTTTTCTCGCCTATAAATAAAATCCGAGGTTCGGCTCTTAAAGATTCTACTTCGACTTTAATTCTTGGGTAATTTATAGCATATCGTGTCAGTGTGGCTTACGTTATATTGGCCAAACGAAAAGAGCACTAAAGTTTCGTATAAAAGAACATGAATCTTACGTCCGAAAAGGCGACATTAACAAATCTGCAATAGCTAATCATAGTTGGAAATTCAATCACAATTTTGATTTGGGTTCTGCTAAAATTATCCAGAAAGCTGCTTCTATGGGGAATTGGATTTTCTTGAAGCTTTTAATATTCACAAAAATTTATCCTGTTTAGTCAATGATTTCAATTCCAATCCAGTCTTGCCTTATGCCCTCAAAATTCTACTAACTTAACCCTTCATTCTTAGTTACTATTTCTACCGATAGATGGCGCTATCGGTTTTTCCACTGGTCGCTTGTGGGTATAAATACGATCGACATTCGCTTTCTTGCTTTTGCAGAATTTTTTGCTCCTGATGAAGGGAGACCCGTTTTGCCCTCGATTGGGACTTTATAAAATCTGCGCTGAATACAAGGTTGTCGATTTGCCTGTTCTATTTTCCCTGTTGGCGTATTTCTCTTGCGTTTATTCTATAATAGATTATGTTCTGAGAATGGTACTCTGTATTATATGTTATTTCAAGAAAATCAGTAGAAAGTGACGTAAAATGTGGTATTATTTTGCTTTATATTTTGCTTTTGAATATGTATGTTTTATGTGCACTAAATCCATATAAAACTATTTTAAACCCGATATACGTTGGTATACTAAACGTTTTAGGTGTACATTTTGAGAAAATTATCAACTTTCATTTAAGCATTGCTTATTTAACAAAAGGGAAGAAACGGGATTTAGTTCAATTAATGGAGATGCTAGTTGCAGTGTCAGGAAAAAATTTTAGAAATCCTGAAATATATAATGTTATAATCACTAAACCACCTATGACGTGGCGAAAGAATGTATGAACCGCGTCACAAACGATACGAAAGAAATGAAAATAGATGAGCGTACTGCTACAGTGTCTTCTGCAGATATGTCTAAGTTAGAACAAGTTAGTTCCTAATTTTAATCCTAACAGCCGATATAAATTTATTTCTGGGCTTGTTTGAGAAGCAATTGATATGTTGTGCATTCTACGCAGCTAAGGTGTTTAAGTACACTGTCTTCCATTTGGTACCGTTTTATTAAAGAACCATAAGTTAAATAACTGTGAAATCTTTGCCTAACAAGTTAGAGAGTTTGTTTAGCTCAAATAGAACGCAAATCAAAGTTTCACAAACATTTAAATTGAAGTGTTGTAAAAACAAATTACAAGAGACTTATGAATAAGACTTATAAATAATTTATAAGTTTAAATATCTTCAGGCTTACCGATTAGACAATAATAACAGGAGCATATTCCAAAAACAAAAGTTAACACGGCTGAAAAAGAATGAAGCTCAAGTACAATGCAAGTATAAAAAAAATCTTTTTGAGACTTCTCTTTGCATCAAAAACGCATTCGGACGCTAGCTATTGAGCGTGAAGGTGCGCTTGCCTCTCGCTCAGTGTTCTGCGCCATTTTCTTGTGGATACACGTGGATTTACGCTTTTGATTCACGTCGCATTTGGATACTCGGCCGTTACTGGGTGAGTACTAATTTTTTACGCTTGTTCTCCTCTGTGTTCTTACGAGATAACTCAGGGCACAGGTGACTCTCTCAATAATGGCTGATCCCTCGGGATCAATCGAGTTTAAACCAGGATCGATAATGGCTTTGGTTAGTCATAATTTAAGATTAACTGACGAAATAGAAGAATTAAAACGGATTCAGGATATGGGTAATGGTACTGAGGAAACTGCTAGAATGATGAACGCGCTCCTCGCTGAACATGAAAAGAATATGGCTATTCTTTATAGAGAAGATGGCATGGAAATGTTAGCGAAAGCTATAACGAGTCAGCCTCCTATCGTTCCCGCTAAAGTAAATACGGAATGGCAAAATGCTCCAACTTCAAAACGAGCACGTAAAAGAAGAAACTCAGACGAAGACGAATATCCGCCGCTTAAGACTACAAATCAATTCAACGCACTGCAGGAAGAAAATCTTGACGCAAACAAAATGGACGACGATTCGGCACCGCCGCCGCCAACGTTCTCGCAACCTAAAAAATTCGCGGGTAAAATTCCCCCCTCGGTTATTACTAAAGCTATTAATATGAAGGACTTTGAGAAAGATCTTAAAGAAAGATTACTTATAGAAAAACTTGAAATAAAAAATGAGGCAGGAAATTCAGTAATTAAACTGAATACTGTCGATGATTATAGAAAAGTTCAACAAAAGTTGGAAAGCGAAGGGATACCATTTCACACGTTCATGTTAAAATGGCAATGAATGCAACTGACCACCGAACTTCCGTAAGCGTAAATCCAACGCAATAGTGTAAACGGTTGTCCGTCTGCGTAATGCGTTTCTCCCAATACGCACCGCAACGCATACGCAGTAGTGGAAACGAGCCTTAATACAGTAAACACCTTGCTGAACACGGACATGCGGAAGCGATTTTGCGTATGCGCGTTACTTTGTGTCCACTTCATTTGCTACCCGGAAGAATTTCAATAATACGCGGTACGCTGCAGAGTGATAGTTGCATTGTAGTTGTCCTCTTTAATCACTGGTTCGAAAATTCATTCATTAAAGAAGTCAAACATTACATTGAAAAGCAAAATCTGAGCTTTAAAACTCGCCTAATTCTCGATAATGCACCAGGACATGGTACAGAACCTTTGTGAAAGCGAATGTTGAAACACAGTTATTCAATTAGCTTAGCGTTACCAAGAACACACGAAGAACTAAAATTGCAATCATATGCGTGGTAAAAGTATCCTCAATTCCTCATCAAAAGAAACGTTTCTTTCAGGAATCATTGCAGCTAGGTTGTCATGTCCACTGATTTGAAGGCCAAGCAGAAATCCATTTTACCTCACATTGTGCATAATCCGTGATGTTTCAGAACCAGAACCTCCTGATTGGTTGACCAACAGTTTCCAATGCAGTTTTTACCCATAGTCGTAAAACAGTGGCGAGTTTAAGTAAGAAAACTAATAGCAAACTGCAAGAGATAAACACAGGAAAATCGTACGCAGCAGTCGCTGCAGCGAAACCCAATAATTTTAACAAAAGTGAAAGAGTTAATTATAAGACGAGGCCAAAATCCTCCGAAAATAATTGCAATGATATAGAAAGTTTTAATTCTTTTATTAAAAATATGTACAGTCTATATCAACAGTTTAAAGATGCAAGCTCGCAAATGAGCAAGTTAGACGTCGCCTTAACGGCAATTAAGATGTTCGATAATTATAGTTATGAATAATCACAATATCTCGAATATGGCACGGAATGGCAGGCATATTAATTATGCAAAATTTGTATATTTCAACTGTAACGGAGTCAAACACCAAATTACTGAGTTGAAGGACTTTATCAACAAGCACAGCTTAGATATACTACTATTAAATGAAACACATTTAAAAATTACGGACTCTTTCAAACTTGCTAATTTCGACATTTTTAGATCGGATAGAATGCATAATCGTGGTGGAGGCACCGCGATAGCCACTCGTCGATATCTTAAATGCTGTCAATTTATTCTACCTACACTAAATAGCATAGAAGCATGCGCATGCATTTTAAACAGCAACGGACAAAATATTTTGTTAATTTCGGTATATAAACCTCCCTCAAGGCACCTGGATACTGCAGATCTCGACGCAATAGTGCAACTTGGCTACCCCACGATAATCGCGGGGGATCTAAATTGTAAAAACACATTATGGAATTGTCGTGTTAACAATCAGGACGGAGTCACGCTTGGAAATTATATAAATAACAATAATTTGCATTTATTTGCACCAATAGATCATACCTATGTTCCTTCCGCATACCGAAACTCGGACATTCTAGATATAATGATCACTATTGATATTAAGCAGCAACCATTACTACAAGTTGAAAATGATTTAATGTCTGACCATTTACCTGTATTATTTACTTTATACGGATTAAAACATGGATTGCCTCCACTTAAAACCAACATAAACTGGAATAAATATCGAGATATTATTAACAACAGTGTAGAAACGGCCACGACACTAAATACTATAGAGGATATCGACACAGAAATAAATAAACTTAATAACAAAATTCACTTTGCGATGAAGAATGCGCATTCAGCTACAAACCAGGAGAAACTCACTCTGCCTAATTTTATTAGGCTGAAAATTCGAGAGAAAAACAGACTCAGAAAAATTGCTCAAAGAACTAATAGCCCGACAGATAAAAGTAACTTCAATCGCTGTGCGAGAGAACTCAAGACTATGATGATGAATTACAGATCAGAAGCTTGGGAAAACTTTGTAGAGAATTTATCTCACAAGGACGCCACCGTTTGGAAAATCAGCAAAGCCCTCCGAAGAGAAGAAAATATAATAGGCCCTATCAAAGATCAATAATAGTATTTATCATAACGCGGAAGATATAGCGAACACTTTTGCAAAGGATTATGAAGAACAATTTACCGTAAATCCTTTCCATCACCCTAATTATATTAATATTTTTAATCACGTACAGAACTTTATTACTAATAATATTCCAGGAAACAGTCCTCTGGTTACGCCAAATGAAGTGAAAAACTATATAAAAGATTTGAACCCGAGAAAGGCAGCAGGGTATGATGGAAAAGGAAATAAAGCCATTAAACTATTAGATAGAAAAGCCATTATTGTTCTTACTAAAATTTTTAATGCCTGCCTCAGGAGAAATTATTTCCCTTCAATCTGGAAACACGCAATAATAACAGTTATCAAATAACCTGGCAAAGACGGAACACGAACCTGTGGATACCGGCCGATTAGTTTACTGCCTGCGCTGGTGAAGTTGTTTGAAAAGGTTATTATTTCAAGACTAAAAGAACATATTCACAATAATAATATTTTCAAAAATTTTCAATTTGGCTTTCGTACTGGAGATTCTAAGACACAGCAAGTTGCAAGACTCACTGAAAAAATTGCTTCACATCTTAATAAAAAGGAATCGGTTGCAGCCTTATTTTTAGACATAGAAAAGGCCTTTGATAAAATTTGGCATGCGGGCCTCTTAATTAAAATGATGAACTACAATTTTCCGGCCTATCTTATTGCATTAATAGCTAGTTATTTAGAGAATAGAACTTTTCAGGTAAAAATCAAAGATACGCTTTCCTGCACAAGTGAGGGTTTACCGCAAGGAACCCTTATTTCCCCGACATTATTTCGTATTTACATAAATGATATCCCGGAGCCTCCAGACGCTACTTTAGCCTGCTATGCCGATGATACGGCTATTCTCTGCAGCTCTATAAATCCAAACAAAGCAGTAGAATAATTACAAAGGGCAATTAATTTAATCAATGAATACTTTAAGGCATTGAAAATTAAAATCAACCCAAATAAATCGCAAGTCGTAAACTTCATATACAATAGAAAATATGTAACAAGTATAAAAATCGACGACAACCCAGTTCCAAGTTCTGATACAGTAAAGTACTTAGGCGTAATTTTGGATGAAAAATTATTATTTACTCCTCATGTAAATTACATAAAAGAAAAGGCAAGAAAGGCTTTTATGTCTGTGTACCCGCTGCTCGGTCGACAATCCAAGTTAAACTTAAATACAAAAAAGGTATTATATTTGCAAGCAGTCCGGCCTATTTTGTTATATGCAACTCCGGTATGGGCAGCTACATCAAGAACAAATAGTCAAGCTCTGCAAAGGCTCCAAAATAAGTATTTGCGTATTATTACGGATGCGCCTTGGTTTGTTAGAAACTCTACAATACACAATAGTTTGAAAATAATGCCGCTGGACTCTGAAATACTGGTAGCTTCACATAACTTCTTTTCGAATTGTGATAAACATAGTAATAACGCAGTCAGATCGATTGGAGATTATGATTATACTATAATACAAAGATGTAAAAGGCCACGGACAATACATCATAATGTACAGTGGTGAATGTAAATAATGTAAATACTGTATATAGTATATTTTTAATTTGAATATTTCTTTTCAAATTAATTTTTCAAATTTCATTTCTTGAGTTATTATGTTACTTGTATGTAAATATGCTATTGGACTTTGCAAATTTCGTCTTGAACTTACGATTGGACGCTGCAACTAATATGCCTGCCATTCGAAATGCTATCCAAGAAATGCTATCACCGGATATTATCTAGAGAAAGCTTGGATTCTGTTTTCCGCCATGAGATAGCTATCGTTTCGTCACAAGATATGCCTGAGTTAGATACGCCGTTCCGGAAGTTTCCAGCACTAAAGTGCAGATGTTTTTCCTTTTATCACGTCACAAGATATGCCTGAGAGTTAGATACCGTTCCGGAAGTTTCCAGCACTAAAGTGCAGATGTTTTTCCTTTTATCGGATTAGACAAGTTTTCACTTCATTCTAGGATTGTTAAAAGAGATTATGGGTGAGTAAAGATCTTCGGATCGAACACTCATGATTTAGGAAGATGACCTATGACCTATCAAAAGCGCAGGTAGAATCCTCTCTCGCCAATACATCGTTTGGCGTTCTTTTGGTTTTGATGCTGCCGAGTTTCATTACGCAAAAGTGACACTAATTTATTCTAACATTGCCCTTGTTCTGCTCATAAAACTCATACGAATTGTTATGGATACCTGAAAAACTGAAGTTTAGCTTTAGTAGTGGGTTTAGTCATAATATCAACAACGGTTTGCTCTGTTGAAAGAAAAGACAGTTTTACGATTTTTTCGTTATGCAAGTGGCATATATAACAAAATTTTGTGTCAATGCGTTTTGTACGCGAATTCTGCTTTTTAGATTCTACAAGTTTTACTGTTGATTGATTATCTTCAAAAATGCTTATCGGGAAAGTTTGAGGTAGATTTAAATCATCTGCTAATTTTAACAACCAGAATAATTCTTGCGTAGCTTGTGAGAGTAAAACATTCAGCTTCTGCTGAGGATAAAGAGACGCATGTTGGTTCTCTTAGAAACAAAATAATACAATTATTGCCTAATGAAACTACGCTTCCTGATGTAGATTTTCTGTCTTCAATATCTTGTCCCCAATCAGCATCTGAATAAACTGTAAGACCATGTTCTTCACTCAACGAAACATATAGAGATAGATGTTTTACTATATTAAAAATCTAGTGATTCTTTTTACAGCATTCCAGTCTTTTTGACGTAGATTATTACATCTTCTGATAAGTAAATCAGTTGAAGCTGCGATATCTAGTCTTATAATAGACGATATATACAAAAGACTTCCAATGGTTTGGCGAAAATTTATAACTTTGAAGGTAGAAGAATTTCTACCTCATTTAGACTATAATAATTTGTTTCTGTTGACGTGCTAGCAGGTTTTGCTTCTTCAAGTTGAACTGCTTGACAAGCTGATTTATTTTATTTTTCTGAGATAGGAGATAACTTCCATCTTGCTTTCGTTTTACTTCCATGCCTGGGAAATATTTAGCTTCACCTAGATGTGTTTAGTTTCCGTGAGTGGAAATTGCGGATGGTAATACTTTCTTCATAATTTTTTTCAGTTTCCCATAAATCTTTTAATATGTAAAACATCCTTTATGGATTTAAGGTACACTATAAAATTATGATAAAATCAGTTTTTTTTAAACAAAGCTCTTGTTTGAAAAATTTGTTATGTTTTTCATATTGATTCAAGATTTCCGAATGCAATACACATAGATTTTCTAAAATGGCAAGTATTTCAAAAATTTCTTCGGGCTTTTAATTCTCAAAAAATTGTTTGCGTATTTTTTTCCCCATCACAAACAAGGACTGCTCGAAAGCCAGACTTTAAACAGCATCTTCCATGCATAAATCTCAAGACCGTCTACTTTTGCAAAGAGCATTTTAAATTAAATGTATCGCATAAAAAATTTAATTGTCCACTGGAACATAATTTGAACGCATCATTATACTGTGCACAACGCATATGCGAGGAGGAAAAATAATTTAATTTCTATAAAATTATTCTTTATTTAAATTTCATAAAATAATTAATGAAATAAAAGAAGAAACTAATTTATCATACAGTTTAATGGGAACAATATATTAAATAATTCTCTTTGCAACATTCCTCTGCAGTTTTATATCACGAATATTAAAAGCATAAAGCACCCTAGATAATTTTATGAAGATAATGGCTTATACGTTTGATCAAAGGTCTCCGAACTACGGCCCACCTAAGGTTTTATGAATAATTTTATAAAATTTAAAATAAGCAAGGTAACAAACACATTAACTATTTTATATAACAACCAATCAATAAATACATTGCCTCTTATGCACGTTCTTTGTAAATCGTATTATAAACATTATACAAACACTTCTAACTTTACAATGAGTGAGGTACGTTAACATTCTATTAAAAAAATTGTTACTGTACTTTTTACGAGATTAAATGTTTTGTCGGCTATTTTTACCTACTTTCTTAGTTAATATCCTAGGTTTGCTCATAGAAATTTTCAGTAGCGATTTTGTTTAAATCTTCATTTTTCTTCTGCATCTGTTACAATTTATTTTAATTCTGCAGATTTTTCTTTCACCCAGAACTTGCCCAAAATATTTAATACCTAACAGCGTACTTTTGCACTTGATCAAAATGTGAACAAAATGAGCTGATAAATTGTTACAATGGAAGATAAATCCACTTCAGAGTAAAGCTGCATTGCAAAGCGAAAAAAAATCTCTGATATCCTGAGGCAAGAATATTTTGTCAAATGTTTAAACAGTTTTAAGAAATTTATTTATGTGAAGCTGCGTAAAAGTCTAAAAAACAAGTATATTCGTGTTCTCATATAGCGGTATAGATCCTTGCTGTCTTGTTTAAAAACATGTACATGCCATTCATAATAATTACATCATCATGATATGATGAACTAACTAGGTTTTGGTCCTCGAAGATTTGTGAAAATACCGATATCACCCGAGAGCTTAAAAGTCTGGACACCCTGCTTTTGATAATGGAACTCGATTATTCAATTTCATTATTTAAGCGTTAACGTTTTTATTATTCGTGGTATAAAATTTGCAAAGGAATGTTGGAAAGGGAATTATTTAATCTTTTCTTTACTCTGAATTATATGATGAATTGTTTTCTGTTCTTAGTTCATTAATTACACAGGTCTGCAACCAAAGCTCTATACAGAACTTTTATAATTGTTTCTTATAGTATATTCTTTTACAGTATCTATTCTTCTCTCTTTTGTACTGTTTTGAAATAGAATATGAATCATCTGAGTGGCACCTGTTCATTGATTCGGCAGGTTATACGAAATATCCCTGCTTCCTTTGCTTGTGGGACAGTGAAGCGAGAGGTTTCCATTGGACAAAATCTGACTGGCCACTTCGAGACGCTTTAACCTCCGGCGAAAATAACGTAATTAATAGGACCTTGGTTTCTTCTGAAAAGATTTCATTACTACCTCTTCATATTAAGTTGGGAGTTATCAAGCAGCTTGTTAATCACTGCCAAAATATGGGGGAATGTTTCAGATATCTGTGTTCCAAGTTCCCTAAACTGCTTGAAGCCAAGTTCAAAGAGAGAGTTTTTACTGACAACCGACGCACAAAAAGTGTTATCCGATTCACTTTTTTCAGAAACATTGGGAGAAAAAGAAAACGAAGCGTGGAATTCTTTAAGACATAGTGTACAAGTTTTTGGGTAACGCGTTTGATTACACGTTATCGATCAAATTATTAAAATTAAAAATCGTTTATCAACAATGAATAATCAGTATTCTGGTTCCAGCAATTCTCTTATTCAAAACCATACGATAAAATACATTATATCTAACTTTACATTAAAATTTATGTATATTACATGCGATTAAATACATATGCTATTTTAATGACTAGTCTAAGAATGAATTCTAGACAGTCGCCTAATTAATATTGTTTTTAACATTTTTGTTTTGGAAAGGGGATGAAGTGTTTGCTTTCTAACCTGTAAAGATTTCAAATCGTAAAAATATAAATTTTTAGATGTTAGAACTTGAAAGACTTATAAAATAATGTAATACTAAATTTCGTAATAAAAACTGAGGAAATCCACGTTCGAAATGAAATGCTGAGAAAATATGCACTCTTTTTGGAAGAAAAAAGAGGACGAAGTACCCTTAAAAATATGTGGAGATTTTTTTAATTTAGCTAACAGTTAATTTTTATTTTCAAAGCAAATTTCCTTCCATTTCTCGTTTTCACTCATGTTTTCTTGCCAGAATGTTAATAAACTAGGGCGCATGTAGTCAAATGAGGTAGAAAGAAGTGGTATTAAAGGGAAGATTTTGGAAGGTGATTTTTGATTGCGTTATCACTGTTTGAAGGCCTTGTTGCTATCTTTTATTACTAGCGATTAGATTTCTGTGGCGCTGGGCGCTTCTAGCCATTAGGGTTGTTTGCACCGACATCTACAAGCCTTCCTGCGCGTTATCCTGTGAGCGTTAGACTAAATATACTGCGCATTTGATTTTAAGTTCATCGTTATCTGTTTTGAGTTAAGTCAGGAGGTTTGGATTGTGTTCGCTCAAGTGCGGCCACCTGCGAAATTATATTGAAGGAATAAAAGATTCTTTACACCTTTCTTCTGATTTTCTGTTGTAATTAAGACCTGAGGATAATTCCACATAATGTCTTTTAGAGCTCGTTAGTTTATGTTACCTAAGAAAACGAGACTCTATAAATAACACAGTCATCTCGAAATTCTCTATGCAGATTCCTTCATAATAAATATGCAAAGGCCAATGATTGTTAACTTTAGTCATAGCGCGCGTTTCTACTGAGCAACTAACATAGTATGAAACAGGTAACATTTGAGAACGGTTTACCTTTTCTCGTGTTGAAGTTCCCTGGAAACACAACAATAATGCCATTACGACGTTGTCGAAGACTTTTTACATAAGTAGAAGATTTCGAACGTGGTCGAATAGTAAGGATAAGTGCAGCGGGTTGGTCATTCAGAGCAAGAGACCGTCACTTGCACCGCACGGACAGGGCTATGCAAAGGTGCTGGCAACAATGGTTGCTGCACGAATACTAGGCAAGATCGGATGATTGTGCGACGAGACGAATTGCCTCAACGGCAAGATTGTCCCCTAGCAAACGTGCTACAGCCTCTTCTCACGAGCTGGCTGAGGAGAAATTCCGCTCTCAAGGGCCTTCAAGGCCATTTTCCTTTAACCCCACAACATCGGCGGAATCGTCCAAGCTGGTGTCGTAACCGACCATTACGGCTGCTAGCCAATTGGTATCGCATAGTATTCAGCAATGAATCCTTCTTCAGTTTTGGAGCAGATAACTATCGGGTCCGGGTGTGAAAAGACCAGGCCCAGCAGTCCCAATCGTCTTTGTTTTACACAGGCACACAACCATTACTTCTTATGGGATGGTGGGGGATGATATCTCTTAAGATAATGTTAAACAGAGAAAATTAGTCACTATTTCTCATACGGAAAATTAGCATATGCCGTTTCAAAAATTTTAAAAAATTAAATTAATTTCATTAAACAATTATCATAAAATTTTCGTACAGTGGTTAGAACATACACATATATCCGAATAAAAAGTAAGTTTAACCTAACGTAAAACCGAACAACCCATCAGCGGATCTTCGAAATAAATATAACATCTAAATGGTTTAAGCTTCTTTTGTTTTAGTCTCCTAGATTGTTGTAAATGCTAAATTTAACGATATAGGTTACAAAGTCTCACTCTTTGGTAATATAAACTACAATAGAGACTCTGGAAGACGTAAACGAATTATCTATATATCTTGGAAATTACAACAGAAACTTGGCAAAGGGTGTAAAGGAAGTGACGTTAAAGGAATTGACTGTAAAGCATGTAAAGACCCTTTTATTAAAATCGGTAATTTAATAGAAGGTACTGCTCGTGCTTACATAACCAGTCAGTATTTTCGGCACAAATGAAAACTAAAAAAATTAACTAACTAAGTAATAAGTAGCCCAAGAGCTACACTGCCAAAATGCGCGCAAGTTGGCTCAGATTTAACATCGGAGTGACAAGCCTAATAGCAAGAATAAGACAACGTTACTGACAAACTGCTATCAAAATTCAACTATAAACGTGGCCTTCAGCAGGCGGAATACGCTCTGATTCTACAATCTAAAACATTCCTTTAAATGCCTCCTAGCAATTCGTAATAATTCCTCTTTCTACCTGATTTGAACACGCGCGAACTAGAAATTAGCATTTTGGCAGGAAAACAGAAAGCGAGAAAGAGAGTAAAAGATAATTAAAGTAAACAGTTTGTTAGTGAAACTAAATAAATCCTTATAAGGTTATTTATCAAATAAACCTGTGTATAAGACGAGAAATAAAAACAGACTTTGAATTAACATTTTACGATGATGGGATCCCATACAAGAAGTCCTTGAGTACAGGCTGACATTATTGAGAAGGAAATCGAGTCATTACACCGAGCGGAGTATGCAGATCTTAATCCCGATGAACAGGTTGAAACCTTGTATTACCTTTGGGATTCTTCCGCAGTCTTGAACAGCGGAATGATCCATGATGAAGACAAACAAAAACTCCTTCTTCGGGGTTCCTATCAAAAACTTACCGTCGCTCGCTGAGAAAAGAGTAGAATGATCCCGAAAATTACTATTAAGTAGAATCGCGGTGTGGGTAAAATTTTTTCCATATTTAACTCGTAAGCTCTGTAGAGACATTAGGTTATTTTGGAAGCAGGAGGGATGAATAAATGAGCAACGCCTTCGCCGGGAATCGAACCACGGACCTCTCGGTTAGGATGGAAAGGATGGAAAGGAACCAAGGAAAACCTTCGTTAAGGACACCTCCCATTGGTCGGTTTCCATGGATGAAGTTGGTAAGTGTAAAAAAGGGCTTTTGGCTGATTACTATCGAAGAAGTTAGTCGCATCACGCGACGGGACTACTAAAATGAATTGGCGGCAGCGGTGGGATATGAAATTCACGGAAGCAACTTCAGTTCGGGTAAAGAAGAACGCTAGTCCCCTGAATACAGCACATGTTTAAGTTCTCGAACAGTCGATGTCCAAAGATTATCAGCATCTCTTCGGACTGTTCCGTGTCCGAAAATATTTGAAGTGCACCATCAGGTTCCAGAATTTAGCTCATCTTTAAGTTTGTGGGACAGTTAATATCCAAAGGTGATCAGGATCTCATGAGATCCTTCCGCGTCTGAAAATATTTTCAAGTAGGAAAGGGCAAAAATTTTATCTGTGGTTCAAGAAGGAAAGTATAAAAATGTCCCCATCACTGGCTACAAAAAATTGCATAACCAACATTATCTTTAAGTTTTGGGGACCATCAGTGTCCGAGAAGTCATGCATTGTGAAGTGTAAAGTATTTCATGGTGATTGGTGCTATAAAGTATCTGGATCATCTGCGTCCATAAAAATCTTCAGTTGTGATTACTATCATCTTCATATTCCAAGCAGCAACCAGTACATTCAAGTCTACAAGTCCAGGCGGATAAGCCTCTTGAATTTTTATATTGAGGCCGTGAGTTAAATTATTTTAAGTTATTTTTGTAATTTAGTTCACACAAGTTCATGTTACTGTTTTTTAGTCGACACTGTTTTTGTAAAGTTTAAAAAATACGTTACTTTGATTTTGTGTTTCAAATAAGAAAGCATAAGTTTTCGAATTGGAATTTGTGTAATATATCTTTAAACCCTTTGCGCTCGAGCGGTACCTCTCAGGCACCACTGCATGTGATGCGATAACTCGAGCGGTGCCTCTCAGGCACCACTGCATGTGATGCGATAACTCGAGCGGTGCCTCTCAGGCACCACTGCATGTGATGCGATAACTCGAGCGGTGCCTGAGAGGCACCATTCAAATCGATGTGTTTATTCGTGTTTCACCTAAGGAATATCGCTTGAAAATTCTACTTGGCCTTTTATAGATCATATTACGCGGTGTCTAAATAGCTATAAGGGTGTGTTATCTGAAATAAAGGACGTCTTAGCACCGCTTATGCGATAAAATGTCTTATCTCAAAAATACTAGTGATCAACTGAGAGGAGACTTTCGACAAAACAGCCTAGCACAGCTTTTACTTCACACAGCACTTCTGAAGTGATCCGATTAAATGGGAAGCTGCATGTTATTTTGATGGGACAAAAAAAAAGATTGCAAGGTTTGTTCCCAAAGAACGTCCGGCCAAAGGCGACAAACTGTGTACTACTGTGACAAATGCCCCGACAAGCCAAGAATGCACATTGGAGATTGTTTTATAAAATATCATAAGAAGCAAAATTATAGAACGTAATTTTTAGTAAATGTCTTTCATCAAGTTAAAAAATATGTATAATGTTCAAATATACGAGTTTAAAGTGTTTTATTGTGTCTAAAATTTTTTTAAGTTAACAATAACGAACTCATGAAATAAGCGGGAGCCGCTGATTACTCTCGAGTTGCTGGTTCACCCGACGAAAAAGCGCCTCAAGCGCAAAGGGTTAATATCTGAAATACTGATGAGTGTTGCTGAAATTAAGCTTATATAATTGAATGTGTAAGAGAAAAGAATTACTATACTTATGAGTAATCTAAATGTTAGCTGGTATTTTAACATATAATTTCTAAGTCGTCTTCAATGTTTTAAATATTAGAATTTTTCGATAAGGACTATAAAACATTAGTTTGTGTAAGAATTATATGAACTGAAAGCGTTTTCAATCGAATGTGTTAAAGGGTAAGATTAGGAATCCCCAATATCTGATATTTTAATTTTTGTTGTGTCAAAGTTTAGTTATGAGCATGTATGCACATATATTTTTAAAATTTAATTTAGCTTTGAATGCGTACTTTAATATAATTCGAAAGTTTTCATGAAAGTACATTGAATTATCATAAGTAAATATATTGTATTATTGTAGAGACATTAGGTTATTTCGAAGCAGGAGAGGTGAACTGATGAGCCATGCCCTCGCCGGGACTCGAGCCACACACCTCTCGAATACGAGCCGAGCGTGCTGACCACTAAACCGCAAAGGCATGCTAAGAAGGCGGGAGAAATGCCTCACATACTCCCCCTTTTAGAAGGCGATTGGGGATTAGGGAACCCAATCGCCAAATCCTGGTAGTGGAGAACCATCATCCACCACCTTTTTGTTCGGGCGCCACTGTAGATTCATTAGATAGTTTTGAATGTCAGGAAATTGAAGAAATGAGCAATGTCCTCGCCGGGACTCGAACCACAGACCTCTCGAATACGCGCAGAGCATGCTGACCGCTACACCACGAAGGCGGGAAAAGTACCTTATATTATCATAATATATTGTATTATCATAAACATTTGAGTTTTAAAGGAATTGACTGTAAAGCATGTAAAAAGTTAATATTATTTGTATTACCATAAGTCCTCAAGTAGACCATGTTGTGGAAAAAATTAAGAATTTTGTTTAATAATGTGTATATATATGTTACTGTGAAAGACCGAGATTGGAGAATGTCGACTTTCACCGGAGAATGTCAACATTCACCAAATACGTCGGTGAAAGATCGAATATAACATTGCATTCTTGTACATTCGGACCCTCACCGGTGTATGTCGACAATCACAGATATGCTCTGGTGTAGGTCGAAAAGAGAGGCGACTGGCTGTTTCTCATAAATGGAGTTGTAAAAGCAAGGCCCTGTTGTGCAATTCAAAGTCTCATAATAGTTTAAGTTGTTGCAATTAATCAGATCTGAATCACATAATTTAGTATGTTTTTTATTACTATTATTTTATTTTCTCATTTACTACGTACTGTATAATTAAGTAAGTTTTTTAACTTCTATTATTTTCCTTTCTCATTTTGAATGTATTGTGTGTTTTAAGTACTTGTGTGTTTTTTCGTCACTGAATTACGGAGAAGAAAATATAATATTCTCATATATTCAACATTCATCATTAGTACATGGTGAATGTCGACATTCACTGGTGTAAGTCAGAAATAGGAGTATTTGGAAAATATTTCGTTCATACACCAAGCGACTGTGTGAATGTTGACATTCACCGGTGAAAGTCGATATTCTCCAGATTTCGGTGTTTCACCGTAATATATACATATATATATATATAGAAAGAGAGAGTGAGAGAATCTTTAGATTTTTTTATCAAAAGTTATGGTTATGTTATGTTTAGGAAAAGTTAGGAAAAAGGGCCTTAAAACTTGGTTGAAGAGTTGGGGGATAAGGTCGGACCTGAGCTTAGAAATACTGGACCTAAGATAGCTGATTATAAGAAATGAAGCCTACGAGAAATAACATGTGGTAAATCTCTTCGAAAATATGACTTCAGTGGTGCTTGACAGGAAAAAAGAAGAACAGGATAGAATTCAAAGAGAAGAGGAAGAGAGGCAATATAGAATCAGAACAGAAAGAGAGGAGAGCAAGCTAGAATTAGGAAAGAAGAAGCGACAGGCAAGACAGAATTAGGTGAGAAGAAGAGAAGTAAGATAGATTTGAGCAAGAGAAGAAAGTGATTTCGTAATAACTAAACTGAAGTTACAAGCCGCGGTCGATGAAAAAAGTTTGGAAATCGGACGCTACTTAGTCGAAAACCATACTGCTGAAAAATTAACAGAAAATCAAAATAAAGGACTTTTGTCAAAACAGATATACAAGAGTCGATATCAAAGAAAGAGCGAAACTATCAATATCGAAACAGAAAACGAGCAAAAATACAAAGAACCGGTTGAAGATGACAGGTGCATAGCCACCGGGGGGAAATTTCGCTCTTCGTTAAAGAGGCAATCACTGATTCGCCGGGAATTCTGCTCCCAGAAGGCGAAGCTAGCTCTCCTAAAGAAAATCCAATGGACGCACAAGTGTTTTTGCCCAACACGGCCAAAGAAAACATATATAAAGACCGCATTCTGTTTAGCTTCCCAGTACCCGAATATTATTACGGTAATAGACATAACTTCTGTTGCAGTGGTGGATGCAGTACTAAACCTTTCTACCTGAATTAGGAACTTCTAAAAAAAGTCAGTATGATCAAAGAACTTTAGTTGTGTCAGTTTTGGCCTCGTACAAACCAGTCAAATTCTCAGTCTATTCGACAGAGCCTGTAAAATTTGGAAGTGGTTTGTTCGAAGCAAGTTGCATTGTAAATTTACCAGAAAAGAAAGATCAATATTCGCCAACTTATTATGTGAAAACCTTATACGGAGATGTCTGAAAGGAATAATTATGTTTATTTCATAGATGATATAAATTAAATTGATAATAAAGTGGTTTTTTTCTTATGTTGATGCCAGTTCAAATATTTATGGTTATTTTGATGTCATTAAGTATAGTAGTTCAGGATCAAGTTTCGGTCTCCGCAAAGAGATTTTCAGAAACTGATAAAAAAATATCCGCAAAGCTTTCCTTTTCAGCCTGGATAAATGTATACTCAATATTAGGTTTTAAAAATGTATATTGCATAATACTGGTTCTCCGGGAAAAAAACTGTACAATTCTATTTTGCATGTGTGTAATTAAGTTTAGTTCTTAGTAATTGTTTATCTGCTTTTTATACTCGCCTCAGTATAAGTCTCAATTTTAATCCTTGGTGCTTAACCCAGAATAGTGTAAATATTTGTCTTTTATAGTAATTCATTTTTTGCTGATTTTATGTGTCTGTAGCAGTGATAATTAAGCAAGAGATATCTACAGCATATTTTGTAATGACATGTATAAAACGTCTAAATGTAATACTGTGTTTGCTGATAAAGAAACGATGAAAAAGTCACATGAAGGGCAGTGTTTCAGATGCTTCTGTGGTTCCCATTTAGGTAAATACACAGCGTAAATAAAATATTTTAGAAAGTCAAAATTTGTCAGAATAAAACACATCATGAAACAGCCTGGTTAAAATTAAAGAATCAGGCGTGGAGAGTGAAGCTGTAAGTCCTGAATGGTTCTCTGACAAAAGCCCACAAAACAAATATCACTGTGATAATTGCTCACGCGACATATACCCACACCGATGAAAGCGCGCATTGATAAAAGCCCACATTTATATAAGGAATCAAGTTAGAAACAAAGTAAATTAGGTCTACCTCAAGATGCAGTTAGAAGCTGCTCCCTCTTTAACATTTACATAAATGATTTATTAACCAAGTTAAAAAGCATTAACCGTATTAATGTCTGTATGTTCACAGACGATATTTTTATTTGGGCAGAAGCAGAAAATTCCAGAAAATATGAAGACCAAAGGAAAAAAACTGAAAATTCTAATGAATAATGCACTTGAATTCCTGCAGATCTGGTCCAAAGAGAACAATATGATTATAAAATAAAAACAGTTTAACAATTCTCCTCTCTGAGACAATTGAAGATAGACTTTGAATTAAAAATAAGAAAGACTACTTTTCAAAAAAGCACTAGTACCACATGTCTAGGTATAGTGCTGGACAACAAATTTAAGTTTACTTATCATGTGAATACTGTTATAGAAAAAGTGGAGAAGAGATCCTCAATTTTAAAAATACTAACCGGTACCAAATGGGGAAGCTCACAGGCTACCCTAAATAAACTTACAACACTAATATTAAACTTATTTTCAAATATTGATGCGAAGTGTTAATGTGTACCACACAAGGAAAGATTGACTCTTTGGAAGACCCAAATGTCTTCCCTAGAGGCTTGTGAGAAATTATTGCAAGAAATAGATGAAAACAGACCAATGAACTGTAATACGGTCATCGTTAATCCTCTTGAATATATTGATATCAAATATCAGCTAGATGTTAATGACTTGGGAAAGAAAAGCATTTCTGATACAATATTAAAAGCAAAAAACATTATGTATGTTACATGAACAATACCCTGAACCCGAATGGACTAGAATATTGATAGTTCTAAAATACAAGACAACACTGGGGCTGGTGTATAGAGTAAACTGTTTTCCCAATGTACTGCTGTGGGACACTTCATGTCGACTTTTTTTGCAGAGATCCTTGTAATCTCTAGGAAACCTCAATATAAAGATCGATTGTTTCTCTAAAGCAGTTATTCTCATCGATTCTAAAACAGTCATTCAGGTTGTAGTTATAAATCTTGACACAGATACTCAGATTATCTCAAAAATAAGACAAACCTTGAACGGTCTTTAAAAACACAACAGAACAATCGTTTTTCAATGGATCCCTTCGCATGTAGGTATCGAAGGTAACGAAAAGGCAGACTCACTAGCTAAGAGGGGAACACTTGAGCCACAAGACAGCAAACCTCTTCCTCCAGAGTCCTTTAAAAAGCATATTTTTGATAAACTAATGGATACTCTTAAATCTGACCAGGCAGCAAAGTCAACCGGGAAATCCTGGGCTAACATTCAAGACACATGGAAAACGTTTTGTCAAAAAACCCGCAAAGAGGCTGTGGCAAACTTCAGTCTGCAAGCAGGCAGCGATTGCATTTCACATCATTTTAATAAAATTGCCATCCTTCTATCTAGTATATGCCAAATTTGTAATTCGGGCGTCATGAATGCAGAGCATCTTCTTATATGCCCGTAACTACACTGGTGAAATAAATTAAGAGAATTTGCATATGTTATCGAATTGCATGAAAAGAACTGAACTGAATGAAAAACCACTGCTTCTAGATAAAAATGCAAACATTGTACGGCAGATACGTAAGCCTATACGTGTGTGTAGGCGGAGGCAGCAGAAAAACAAGCTTTATAAGCGCGTGGAAGGTAAGACGAATTGCGTTCGCTTGCATATCTCGGCAAATTTCTTGGTGTTACCTTGCAGCAATCGGTTAAATTCACATCGGGACAGTAAAAATGAGTAACCACCAACGTTTAGATGATGGAATAAGGTATCGAATTTTGGGGAGGCTAGAGGCAGGCTAATTGCAAGTTCAGGTATGCAGAGCGTTTAATTTAACGCCCAGCTTCGCGTGTAACTTATGGAAACAGTTCCAGGATACTGGATTCATCGGGAGAAAGCTTGGGCAAGGTCGTCCAAGAGACACGACGGCCAGAGAAGATCGCTATTTCTCCATTTTAGTGAGGCGTAACAGAGGGGCTATAGCTTCTCAGCTCTCTCGGGATCTGTATGCAGTCACAGGAACCCGTGTAACAAGGGTGACTGTTTCCAAAAGACTGAATGAGAGAGGGTTGTTTGCTAGAAGACCGGCTGTTTGCGTCTCGCTCCTGTCTACGGACAGGAGCATCCGATTAGCATGGTGCAAGCAGCATAGTGATTGGAGTACGGAGTAATGGGCGAACATTCTGTTCACCGACGAACAGTGCCCACGTCCTGCGTCACTCGCTCACTCACCGATGAGTCCCGTTTTAGCCTAAACACCGATTCTTACCGTACTTTCATATGGAGAGAGCCAGGGACCCGCTGCCTACCCTCCAATGTGCGCGAAATCAACAGTTATGGCAGTGGTGGTGTAATGGTCTGGGCAGACATCATGTTGGATGGCCGCAAACCTCGCTACGTCTTTGACAGAGTGAATGGTGTGAGGTATAGGGATGAGGTCTTGAGTCCTATGTTCGCCTTTTCCGTGGTGCAGTGGGCCCCGAGTTCATATTACAGACGATAATGCGAGGCCACAGAGAGCTCTTCTTGTCGACGAATTCCTCGAGAGTGAGGATATTCGCCGGATGGATTGGCCATCCAGGTCTCCAGACCTCAACCCTATACAGCACGTCTGGTACGCTCTGGGGAGGGCAATTGCAACTCGCAACCCCATCCGAGAATCATCCAGGAACTGAAAACAGCGTTGCTGAATGAGTGGGACCAGTTGCCACAGGCACTGACAAACTGCCTTATTTTCCGTATGACATCACGCTGCGAGGCCTGTATGGCTTTAAGAGGGGATCATACCCCCTACTAACCCATTTCTTTTGTGCCTTCTGCAACCGTGGTTTCAGACCTTCAAACTCCCATGAGTGTTATACACGAACATGTGTGTCTGTTATAACTGTTGAATGTTTATTTTATTTGCATTATATCGACCTATATTCACACCAAATTTTATTAAAATCAGTCCAGTAGTTCTGGAGATCGTAGATCAAATGTGAAAATTCTCTTAATTTATTTCACCAGTGCAGATAAAAAGTTTCTGAAACGTGGTGAGTTAAACAAAGTTATGTTGAGAAGGAAGCATTGCAGGATGTTTGACGTTAAATGCTAAAGATGATTTTTGAAGACGTCCTTCCACCCGTAAGAGACCATCTTTGTCTTTCAATGCATAAAGAGAAAGCAGTTGGCTGCTTTTGGCTAAAGGTTTCTTTCCCTTAATACATTGCAAATCATCTTGGAAATAATGATTCTGAATCCGAAGAATAATGATCTTTTCTTTTACTCGAATCTCTAGAAATGTTAGCTGCATTAATATCACTACGCGAAATGTTCTTAGTAACAACATGCTTCTTGCAATTAGTAATAAATCTTTTGGAAGTAAACCAGAATGCGAACAATCTTGCAACGCGAGGAATAATGTTCGAATAAATTAGCTAATAAATCATTCGATTCACGTGCGTGAGAAAAAAAAAGTTAGATCAGATCTTTGTTCAGCTTTCGCTTCAGTATCATCTTGAAATCCTTATTCATATTTAGGCCGTTTTTCCTCTTCCTTACGCAGACATGGTGGACTATTACCCCACAAAGTACAATTTGGTAGGAGTTGAGGTTCAGTACCACGAGAAGCAATGTCTGCAGGATTTTCTTTAGAAGGAACGTGATTCCAATGTTTAATAGGTATCACTTCAGTGATTTTAGATGTTCTATTTGCAACAAAAGTTTTCCACTTACGTGGATGAGCGGATAGCCAAGACAGAACTACCTAGGAATCCGTCCAAGCATAAATTTCAAAATTAAACTTCAAAATTAAATTCAAAATTAAACTGTTCAAAAGAGATCAAATTAATCTGATCAACAAATATGCGACACAAAATTCTAATCGAGAAATGGATATTTGTTTTATAGGGGCGAATTTAGTCTTTGATACCAAAAGATTAACCCTAATCGTATCATTGTATATTTGACGAGAGTAGATGGTTGCGGTATAGGCCAGCGAGAAAGCTTCACAAAATTCATACAGTTGAATAACACTGTCTATTGTAAGTGTCACACATCTCGGAATTTCACAATTATTGATTCGACTGAATTTCTCTTGAAATTTAAAACAATCATCTGATAGGGGTTGTGGAATAACTGAATCCTAGTCGCCTTTAACTAACAATAGCTTTTGACAGAGTATTTTAATCAATATAGTGCAAGGAGACAGGAGACCTATAGGATCGAAACTGCGAGCAGATTCTGCCAATATTCGTCTCTTTGTTATAGGTGCGTTGAGTTACAGCGTAGCTTTAAAACGGAAGGTATCAGTAGTTAAATTCCAAAAACACCCTAAGACCTTTGAACTCGAATTCGGAGATATCTCGAAATCGGAATTCAGTGTTCCTTAAATTAAGTTACGAATTCTACAGAATTGGAAGTCCACTTCCTCAAATCAAAACCACGTGCATATAAAATTGAAGATACTTTCTTGCTGACTAATACTGCATCATTAATTGTATTTGCACCCGACAATAAGTCGGCCATATACATATCCTCTTGCAATATATGCGATACATCTGATTCCTCCTTATAATCTGAAGCTATCTGCTTCAGACATCAGGTTGCTAAAATTGAAACAGAGGCAAGACCATACGTAACGGTTTTAAACTTGTATGTGCGTATTTCATCACTGGAATTGTATCAGTTGATAATTCTGATCTTCAGGGGCTATCATCATCTGACGATACATCATCTCCACATCGGCTGTGAAAACAATATTAGGAAATCGAAAATTAAAATCTCAAAAATATCTCTTTGTAATTTTGAACCTACTCCTAAAAGTGAATTCAATGATATACCGTTTTCAGATTTACAGGATGCATCAAAAACTACTCTTAATTTTGACGTTGTGCTAGAAGGTTTAATGATCGCATGATGAAGAAGATAAAATTTTTCTGCATCCGATCTATTAGATAAGTTATCATTAATCACTGTCATATGACCTAACTGTTCATATTCACACATAAAATCTTTATATTGTTTTGCAAATTCCGGATTATCTTTGAATTTTCGTTCCATGGAACGCAACCTAAATTTGCTGATAGTTTCGAATCACCCAACTACAAGTGCGATTTATAAAATGGAAGTTTTACGACAAATCGCCTATCTGAATTAAAAGAATATGTGTTTTGAAAATTTGATTCATAAAATTATTTCTCAGGTGTCAGAAATTCATTCTTCCCAACATCGACAATAGTCTCCATTTCCGAAGAACGCTTAAGTTCGTAATCAGTATTTAGTATTTTCTAGTTTTATAAAGTGTGAATTAGCTGTTTTGGGGGCTTTCCATAATACTTTCAACTTTCCCAGCAATCACCCAATCGAAAAGTGTGTTTTGAGCTACAGGTTCATTTTTCAAACCACATATTTGGCAACACCTTAGGAAGGAGAAAAATTAAACAGCTCCTAAAAACAAATCAATTTGTTTGGAGTGAGTAAAATTTGGATCTGCTAACGAAATACATTTCCTGTATTCTGTATGCTTTAGATTAACGACTTGTTACGACAATGGCAAAGTTAACCTATCCAAAATGTATGGATTAACATAAATTATTTCGCTATTTAATCCTGATCCAATTTTTAAACTAATCGAGACACAAGTCTTGGTAGCTGGCACTCCGCCAATTCCACGAAGATGTAACGGATGATTTCTTCGTTTCAGTTATAATATTTGAACAGCTCACTCAAAAATAAACGAGGTTTCACTCTCTGAAACCAGTAGTAATTTAATTTTGATAGTTTCGCCGCTGGAGGAAAATGCGAGTGGGAGAACCGTAGACAAAATCGCCGAATTGAAATTTTGAACCGTATCACTTACAACGTGATCTTACCCTCGCGTGATTCATTCGAAATCCTCTCTAGAGCGCTTTCGTTTTCATTTGGTGCTTTTAAAAGCTCTACGTTGTTGCTGTACGTTTATGCAACAAACTATTATGTGGTTTTGTATTACACAAATTACACTTTAACTGCGAATTACAGTTTTTGGTTAGATGTGAATTTAAGCATAAAAAACACAATCTTTGTTTTCTCAAAAATTTTTTCTGGCCGTAATATCCAAATTCGTAAATTTAACATATTTATATAAGGCATGAATTCCATTACATTTAGGACATTTAGTATTACTAAATTTAGAATTCTTTTTAACTTTTTAGAATTAACATTAATATTTCTATAAACGACTTTAGCTTCTGCTTCTTTATTTATGATAATTTCCAGAGAAGAACACCATAAATTTAAAAATTCAAAAAATGATTCCAATATAGGAAATAATATTCCGCTGTTTTCTGTGCCCATAACTTTAAAGTTTCTGAAACTACCTTTTGAAGCAGCATAAATATTAACCATGGATCCCTGGAGGCTGCATTCTTACCAAAAGCTCTTAAGCCTCTGATAAGTTCATCCTAAGTATCAGCTTACTGTTGTAAATTAATATTATCTACTTGTGAAATACATTTTGATCCAAAAAAATGTTTTAATTAACGATTGTATGATTTCTTTCTTTTTATCGTACCTGGCGAGCAATTTCGTCCACGCTTTTTCAGAAAAATCATTTCATAATGAAATATGCTTAATTATAGAAGCTGGTTCATCAGCAATTGATCCAATCAAGTACGGAAATTTCTGAATATTCGATAAAGAAGTATTATGCACTGTTGCAACAAATAAATCCTTAAAATTCACCCCAATCATTAAAGTTACCCAAGAAAACTGGAATATTCGATTTCGATAACTTAATGATATTAGAATTTTCTCGAACGTTTGGCACATTAGCCACATACAATGAAAATAACAAGTTTTGACACTGAAGTTTCAAACTAAAACACTCCGGTTTCTGACTGCTCCTCTGGTAACTAGGCTTCAAATTTATCAAAATCTGAATAAATCCTTTCCAAGAGCTCCAAATGCACATTTACTTCATGTTTAGATATATCAGAAGTAACACTATTCTAAAGCCTTGTCTACTTTTGCGCTACCACCCAATTTAGTAATTACAGTAGCTTGATCCATAATAAGTAATTGAAGTATCCAACAATACAAAAAAAATATGCAACTTCAAAACTCAAATTTAGATGTAAATCGAAATTAAAGTGCACTTATCTGTCTTTTAACTGTTGACGAATTCCCATTCTCGCCGCTGTGTTTCCAAATTGTTTTACATTCCTATATTCGAATAGCGCCGAAATCGTAAGAGTAGTTTGCATTCGAAATAACTTTAATAAATTCAGCTATTCTCAGTTTATACAAACCAAACTGTAAACACATAATGATAAAATATTCATAAGGGGTAAGCATCTAGTAATAATAATGTAACACAGTTTTAAAATAAGTATTAGAACAGTTACAGGTCAGCTATGTTTTAACGACCGAATTCTATCGACGACGAATTTAAAGTGCGCTCCCAACGCAGAACAACGAAAAATGTAAATTGATTCGAAAGGCGTCGAAGTAAACAATTTGAAACCTTGCTTTTAATTCACTATTAAAACAGTATTTGTGATAGCGCTCATAAATGTTTTCCTAACCATGATAGAATAACATACTTGTATCTCCTTCGTTGAAATAGAAGTTCGGCTTTAATTCTTCATTAAATTCATTATATACAAAATTTTCTGAACTATTAAATAATTTATAAATTATCCGCTGTACATGATGGAAATTTACATGCATTTTATGCTCCTTATAATTTGTAGAATTAAAAGGCCCAGTATGGCCAGCATTCCCTTTGTCTTTCTTATACGAGAGGCACCTCCTTTTGTCATGTAAATATAATAACAAAGTTACAGATAGATACATATTCGTAATTACGTTAATTTTATTTTGATTGACTTCCTTTCTATATACATACAGGGTTTTAATTCAGCCGGAGGTCAAAATAAAATGTGTTCCATGACTTTTGTCCAATTATTTGTTATTAATTTACTTTTTTCATGAATCTTCTAAAACCAAAAATGCGAAAAAGTATTAATTTCAACATAGCACATCAGTGTGGTTTTTTGTCAGTACGAGCTTTCGTCATTGTGGGCTTCTATCAATGTTGGCTTTTATCTGCGTAGGCTTTTATCAGTGTGATAAGGTATTTGTTGCGTGAGCAATTATCATTGATGTAGGTATTTGTTGCGTGAGCAATTGTCACAGTGGGATTTGTTTTGTGGGCTTTAGTCGCGTGCGCTTTCGTCTAGTGGACTTTTGTCTGGTCACCCGTCCTGAGTTAAATGGCGACGTTACACCACTAGTTTCGAGTATGACTAATAGAAAAATAAACAATCTGAAAACGAACTCAGGTTTATGAACGTGCGCAGCTGGAGTTCAAGGTCCTTCTGAACCAAAACTGTGTAATGTTTCTTCAAAATTGTTTCTTCAAAATCATTTGTTTCCGTCTCACTAGCCTGAGGATTAAAACTCCCAGTTAAACTAACAGAATATTTATTTGTTGTATAACCTTAGGAAATTATATTAAAACTTTCGTTGTAGCAAACTATTGAAGCGCGTCGTGGCGAAAGTTTATTTTAAGATTACAGACAGTACATTCGATGACATTAATTTTCCCATCGGCTAGTTATTGCGCAATGGTGTGGTGCAAACAAAAAACCTGCATAGAATTTAATGAGTTTAGGTTATACGATATCTGGAGGCAAAAGTTTAGATAATTCGAGTAATTCTACATTAAAATTATGCTTTGCGAGAGGCGATATTTAGAACGAAGGTAAAATATTAAATGATATTTTTGGGAAGTACATATAATTCACAATACAAAAAACTCTTTTGGAAACTGAAGCCTTGGATATTCAAGACACGAAATTCAACAAACAAAGCTTGATTTAAGATTCAGCTATTTGAAAGAAGTTATGAGCAAGATATAAAATTAAATCTAGACAGACATGAAATTAAATTACTCTTTCAGAAAAAGCAAGTTTTAAATTTTTACAGTTTTATTAAAAAGATATTCTCTTTAATAACTTGCTTAAGCAATGCTTTATCATGGTTTAAAGAATACATATGAATTTTTAAAGCTCAGTCAAATCATGATATTACTAAAGCAATTTACGAAGAAACAGAAGCGCCCTTAAATCATCTTCACTCTATGCCATGGCATTCTACGTTAAACAAGATAAAAAAAAGAGCAATTACACATCTTATTTTATGCATAGTAAGGAAAAAGATGATAAAAAGCATAGCTTATTTGATGCGTGAGCAAATGAAAAGAAAATCCACCTTGAAATTGTCGCCAAGCAGCGCGATTTAGCCCTAATTATGCAAAAGCCATAACGTCACAACACAATTATAACACCTCCGCCTTCATTTGATGAAACCTCAATGGATTTTAGATATAATTTCTGATATTCTTTTGTTTTATGAATAGTTATTTAAATTAACTATTATTGCTGTATTTTTTTTTTTTTTTTTGTTTGAAAAAAAAAATCAGTTGGAGCGCTGTAGAATTACACTGGTAATCGAACACCGGTTCTTTTTAACTGATTGAAAGAATTAGCATCTGTTGAAAGAGAGAAAAACAGCTGGATATGCCCGACAAAACAGTAATAAATTGAAACAATAAGCCTGGGAAGTATATACTGACAGTGGTCTAAACAGCTTTCTGTAAATCGAGGGTTTAACAAAGTAATGGAAATATACGAAAGCCTTTTCATGAAGCTCAAAAACGAAGCGAGTTGAACCCTACTGGAGCAGTTGTTCTTTCGTGGGTTGTGCAGAGAGACTAACGAATGTAAAGCGTTGCAAGTGGAAAGGCGGCTCAGAACTCCGCATGAAAGAATGGGGCAACTTTGGTGCAATATCCGCCAACTTTCACGGTCGACAGGATAATATGCAAGTACTGAAAAGTATTACTTATTATTGAACGATAATTTACTTGCAGGTCCAAATTTAAGTTCAAACCTATTGCTGTCGCTAAAAATTAGGCGACATGAAATAGGTATCATTCCTGACTTAAAAAAGCTTCTTTTACAAATTCTTGTTTTCCTCGAAGACAAGGTTTACCAGCGATTCTTTTTTGTAGATAAGATACCGCCAAAAAAAGCTGATATCTAGAAATAAACTATCCTTCGTGATGGAAACCCTTATCTTTCCTTATACGCGTTACAATAAAACATATAAAAAAAGGTATGAAAATTTACATCCTGAAGCTTATAAAGTATTAAATGAAAGTTTATGTATTCACAAATTTCTAGATTTACCTTCGCTTAAAGAAGTTTTCTAACACTGTCATTGTTAATTATTTTATTTATTTGGCTTTTTTGGTTGATTCACACTCAGAATAAAGATTTTATTACAAGAAATAGTGAAAAGAGGTTTAAGCGGAAAGCTTCGAAATTATAGTCGATTCTACGGTAATATTTTTCTTGTAATGTTTCCGATACAATCAACTTGAAAATTTACGTTTTGCAATGCAAGCGAACTAACGTATGGAGCAGCTGTATACATAAAGTATAGAGCTTATGAAAATGAATTTAAAATAAGTGTCGTGACTGCTAAATCTTGTATTGTATCTATGAAGAAATTAAGTTTACCTAGACTGAAGTTAAGGGGAACTTTAACTAGAGCAAGAATTAATTTAGAAGTCAGTTTGTGAAAATTTGAAAATATAACGCTGATTTTTGTTATTTGACTTCTAAATTAATATTTGTTCGGTGTGTTATTGTATTTTAATTATTGGAGGAAGAATATTAAACGTTTAAGGAAAGTAGTTGACTTCAACATATTTGTAATCATTCGCATTCTGTGGACTAAAAGCACAGCTGGAGAAGAAATAACGCGAAACAGTGGAAGCCTTTTGTAAGCAATAGGGTTACAGAAATACAAAACTTATTAAGTAAAGGAAACTGAAGAATTTTGTAATGGAGTTCATAATTATTCAGATATTTTGTCAAGGGGACTAGCCGAGGAACCAATGGCTGGGCAAAAATGGTTCAATGGGCCAGACTAGCTAGGTTTTTCTAAGGAGGAGTGAACGAATGATGAAGCCACTAGTAAAATGAACGCTGAAGGTACAGAAGTGGTTTATCTTGCAAAAAAAATACGGATACTTACGTATTAACGCAGCCACCTTAGTAGAAGTCGCCGAAGTTTCAAAATACACTCTTAGACAAAAAAACAAACGACGCACCATGACGCACCGAAAAGGTATAAAGCAAATTAGACATAAATTGATATGCATACAGGTTTTGACGGAAAGTGCAAAATTTTATATTTTGCCTGCCAATGAATGAACGGTTGTCGCTACAGCGCATCTGATCTGCGTAACTGACAGGATATTTCAGAGGAGAAATTACGATTCCAGGTCATAAATTCTACACGAATTTCATTCCGTGTACTGTGGTAGACAGTAACTATGCCTCGCATACAGGTGCGCGAACGATATGCGCAGATTTCAGAATTTGAGAGAGGTCGTGTACTTGCGCTCAGAAGCCGGTTGGCTTTATCGGCGAATAGCTCGACATTTGAGCTGGAGCGATGCCACCATTAGACGATGTTGGCAGAAATGGGTGAACCATGGCAGCACACAGCGTCAAGAAGGAAAGGGTAGGCCTAGAGAAACAACAGAACGTGAAGACCGAGCAATTGTCAGAGCGGCACTCATAGCCCTAGATGCATCATTTCCATCGATTGTACGTGCAACTAGTGCTTCAGTGACCGCAAGGACCATTCATAGACGGCTCACAGAAAGGGGGCTGAGGTCACGGCGCCCCTTGAGCCGACTACCATTGACCCTCTGTACAACTTCAAGCCCGTTCGCAGTGGTGTCGGGTTCATTCGCACTGGAATGTCATTGACTGGAGTAGAATAGTCTTCAGTGATGAGTCCCGCTTTGAACTGAGGCGAGCGAAGGCGAGTCTGGAGACGCCCAGGACAGCGGTGTGATACCAACCTGACTGTCTTCCGGCAGACAGGCCGACAACTAGGAGTGACGGTCTGAGGTGCCATTTTATTTCATAGTAGGACCCTTTTGTTGTCATCCGTCGCAACCCTACAGCACAGCAGGACATCGACGAAGTTCTAAGGCCCGTTGTGTTGTCCTTCATGTCACGCCACCCTGGGCTTGCATTTCAGAAAGATAATGCCCGCCCCCACACTGCAGATGTTTCTACTGCTTGCCGAACATTACCTTGACCTGCAAGGTCGCCCGATCTCTCTCCTATTGAGCACTTTGGAGCATTATGGGCAGGGCCCTCCAACCAGCTCGGGATGTTGACGATCTAACACGCCAGTTGGACAGAGTTTGGCATGATATCCCTCAGGAGGACATCTGCAACTTCTATCAATTGATGCCAAGCCGAATAACTGCTTGCATAAGAGCCAGAGGTGTACAAACGCGTTACGGACTTTTTTACTTTGTGAAGCTCTATCACTTCAATAAATCATCCAATCTTTCTCAAACTGTAATCATTTGTTTTTCTGTACATGTACATCACTTCTACCGATTTTCGTCCCATTCGGATAACTCCTTCTTGGTGCGTCATTTTTTTTGTCTAAGAGTGTATGTCAGACTCTGATAACAACGACTACAACATTCCTTCACTCAATGAACGACGTCATTTTCGTATGGGTTCTTTTTTTATTGTACTCCAAGTTCCAATTTGTTTTTTTAAACAAATTGTGATATTTTTTGCCATAAACTTAGTTTTAAAATATGAGCTTGTGGAATTCACCAGCAATGGAAGAAACTGCAGTAAAATTTCGGCAGTAACACAGAATTTTTGCTGAAAATTTTGTAAAGAGAAAAACGAGGAAATGCGCTTCATCAATAGTCTCTGCTGCCGAGGATTGCTCGAAAGCCGAGTCTACGCAATTCTCTGAAGTATTTTTAAGCGAAAACAGATTGCTGTGCACTTCGGAAGAAGAATAACGAAAAAAAAGTACAGAAAGATTTAAATATGAATTCAGTGTTTTATTTTGTAAACGCATCACGTATTCCTTCTTTAATAATTCAGATTTGTATTTTAAACTGTTAAAGTGTGTTTTCTTTTCATATGTTGATAATGTTTACCGTCTTACTATACTATGAATGGTTTGGGAATTTTTCGAAAAAAGTACGCGAAAACCACCGAATTGCACTTGATAAGTAACTTCTACCTTTTCTCTGTAAAAATTGGCTAACTGTGCCAACGTGATTTCGTTAGTACTTAAGTACCAAAATAAGACACAAGACTTTGGTTTGTTTTTGGTTTATTGTAGCACACTAGAGCTATTTGCCTAAGGGGACGGATGCTTTCGTGAAGGACTTTCTAAGGAAACTGGCTCGGATACACGTTGCACATAGGGAAAACCACGAAAACGTCAATGCAGCCAGCTCATTCGCGGGATTCGAACCTCGGATTGAACTACATGTGTTCAGCGACTTTACCGCTCGGCCGCTGGAGGGCTTATATGACACAATAAATCTTAGAAGTAAAATACGTTGTTGAACAAAAGAACCTGATCTTTGAAATAAAGAAGCATAGTTATATAAAAAGGATATATATCAAATAACATAATACATTTTTAGATTCGTATGAAAGCAGAAAGAAGGAAAGAAGTAGTAGAATACCGAGTAAAGAAATGCCAAGAAAAATTTTCGAAATGGAATTAGAAATATAAAACTAAATAAGAATACTGATAATTCAAAACTATTCCTTCCTTTATCGACTCACACAGAAATTTTAGAATTCAGATTGCATGCCTGAGTTACAATCAAATTCGTCCAATAATATTACCTGAACAATGTCAAACTCATCATTATGAAACTGGATGTTTTGTATTCCTGGAATTTTAACTCATCTTAGAAATCTTGGGTAGTTAAAAAAAACAGCAAGTCAGAGCCGTGCTAAGATATTTTTTCAAGTGAGGCAAAACGTTTAATTCACACCCCTGCATATAACCGAATTAGTTATATCCCTACACTTTTATACTCATCAAAGGAGATTATTTTAAATTATAATACTGTAATTCATAATATTTTTAATCACATGTTTATTAATTCAGAAAACTTAAGCTATCATTCTCAGTTTTTAAATAAAACGATTTATAATTGACTTCGTTTTTGAATAAAGAAAAGGCTAAAAATTACCTTTCTGATTAATATCAGATAAAACTAAAATAACATAAATAGTAATATAGTTAGCATAAAATGTACTGCACTTGATTTATTCAGACTTTGTTTCGTATATATATAATTTGGATTTTCTTCCCTTTAACGAAGCAAGATCATCAATAATTTTATTTTCAAATTGTACTTATTTCTTAGAGATAATTGCCATGTTTGACAGTTTTTCTTCACCGAGGCAAAGGTGCTACATAATTTTTTATTCTTTTAAATTTGTTGAAGTTTCTCTGATCAATAGCAATAGTAACTGGTGATGTTAAAATATTCTTAACGTCAACTTTTGAATTCCGATATGGTTGAATTAAACTATATTCGTGTTGGAAGACCTAAATTATAGCGTCCAGAAATATCATGATTTTTAAATTTAAGTAGAAAGTGATGATCCCCCATTATGTTTGAGAGTTTAATTCATACAAGGGCAATCAAAGCATGCAAGGGCTGTTTGCCTAAGGAAAGAATGCCTTTTTAAAAGACCTATCTTATAGAGGAAACGGTTTGTATTTACGTTACACACGAGCAAAAACATGAAGACACTTATGCTTCGTCGGTATCCAAACGTAGATTAATCCCCGCATTCAGAGTGCAGCCTTTTGCGAGCAGTTACTATAACTTCTAATTGCAAGGCTTTATTTTTCGTTCCTTTTTCTCACAATACTGAATATGATGCAAATAAGATGCATAAGAAATGGTATTTGATTTGTGTCGAATGTTATTTTCAGCCCGTTGCAATGGTTTATAGCATGATGTTTGTTCAAATTTGTTGCATTCACATAATGTAATAATAGCGAACTGAAAATTATATAAAATATTAGATACTGATTTTTTGTCTCATTTTAAATATTGAATCATTTAAATAGTTAATAATTAAACAAGTTTTCGATTTGGCTTTATTAATTCATTAAGTAGGTGATAGATTTTGTGGAGGACTCTTGCTGAGAATTGGATTTTATTCACGATACGAATGTGCATAAACAAGAAAGCATTCATGCAGTCTACTCATTCGCCGGGATTCCAGGCATGATTAAGCTGTCAAGTGGGTAACCAATGAGCTTATCCACTGGACCACTAGCGAGCCAGTAATCTTTAATTTTACAGAGTATTTATCAACGCTTTGTAACTTAATTCCTATGTTAATAAAATTACGAAAAAAAATTCATTTTATATTTTATTACAGTTAATTATTTTTTTTTAATTTACTGCCTTATTAGCTGTATTAGGAGGTTATATATATATATATATATATATTATATATACCATCTGGCGGTTATTACTGGTATCAGGGAATATTGGTGCTTTTGCAGTTTGAATACCGTTTATTCAGAATACGCCAATAATGAGGTATCTTAATTTTTCTCAAAAAATTCAAAATTTTAAAATTCCTTGTTTATTTTTTATAAGAAACAATTAACATTATTGTTATACTATAAACTATCCAACAAATCAGAAAATATCTTGCCTTACCTCCTCTATTTGCATTCCAGCCTAGTAACAACTGCAGCTATTCCAGAAATAGCATACATGAAATCAGCTGCTTAGTTCTAAAAGAAATTAAATGGGGGTGCAACAGGACTGAAACGCAATCTGTAAGTTAATCCAATGACGGAAATTATAACGAAAAGTAGATCAAGCCAAAATTTATACGAAAAGATAATTGAAAATAAGGTGCTCTTTATTTTTAAAATTCTTGTTTAAGCTGTTATAAACTTCTATGCATTAGGTCTGCTGAAACAAATTCATGCGGCAGTTCATGAGTTCTGGAAAAACTGGTCGTGAGAGTAATAAGAGCTGCCATTCATATTAAAAGAAGCTACAGGAGAATTACTGATGTTAGCAATGTGGTGACAGGCACATCCTCTGCAGGATTAGTCTATGAAGCTCATTAGCAGAACGTAAATCAAGCCTCTCAGTGAACAAAAGCAAAACGGTTAGGATGAGGAGAATACTAGAAACAGTAAGACAAATAAAAAATGCGGAGAATACTAGAAACAGTAAGACAGTGTAGAAAGAAATTTTAAAGAAGAAGTGTAGGTACGAAAACAAAGAAAGATGACTCATGCAATTGTTGACCACAGTCGAGAGCTGTATTCCCCATTAAACAATGTAAGGACGTACTAAGGACATCAAGGAAAGGGGCACCACAAAAGAGTCCTTAGTTATACAGAAAAGAGAGCACCTAAAAATCTCCCATTGCTGGTTATAGCATGGGATCTATGGTGCACCTAAACCAAAACCGTAAGAGAGATGAAATGAAGAAAAAATGGCGGAAACGCTATTGGGATAACAGAATCTTTTAAGCGCTTAGGGTCTGTGAAAGTCTTAATCCGTCCGCGACTGTCTCCCACCTTCAAAATTTTCAGGAAACCAATGTGACATTACAAGCACATTAAAAGTTCACACAGGAAATCATTAACAATATTTGCTGGTGAATTCCGTCTTGCATGAACCACGGAATGTATAAAGAGAGATTTGCTGTCAAATTCAGGCATGCGTACGCTTGATGGGCAACGTTTCCAACACACAGCCAGACACAATAAGTGTATGCTCTGTTTACAAAGACCCCGTCTTGTGCCAAAGCAGGCATAAAAGTATCTTTTGTGTCGCCATCAGACTTGGTTTTTTTCAAAAAGCATCACAACGTTTTCTTTCTGTTCAATATTCAACTGACGGTTATTGCCAGCTTAGCTCTTGACTGCAACTGTCAATATACTTGTGTCATCATTCTGTTTAATAAGCAATACCCTTAAAATGTTTAAAATTCTATTTTTCCACTTTTCCCTCTGTCAAAAAAATTCGTTTTAGCTTTTGTTAAGAATTTTAGAGTACCTATATTTCCTGAAGCTCAAACCTTCAATTTACAGGATTTCATATTTACTTAAAAAAGATTTTTCACTAAAGTATGTATTTATCATAAAAATGAATTATAAAATATTATTAATGCCACTTTTGAATATCATAAAGTAGCAATGTACTCAAACCACATGCTGTTATATTCTGATATTTTGGGACAAATTCATGCATGAGTAAACATTTGTGGCTATGCCGCATATTGTATCAAACACTATTTTATACAAGATAAGCGGCAGCATTGTATTGACATACCTTGCAGGTGCAAAGTGAAAGAAACATATGCTTTTGACATGTACTTTATTGGTCACCAGATTGTAAGTTTCAGTGTTACCGTACTTGCTGTTTTCCGCCTCGCCCCTAAAAGAAGGAAATTTTATCACAAACTTTCTTGCGGATTGTAAAAGGAAAATAAAATTTAGATCGAGGTAAAAGGAATCTGATCTATAAAATGTCAGCTAAAAGTCAATAATTCGAGACAGTAAGACTTAAATTTTCTTAAAGAGGCATGGATAACATTTTAAATAAAATACTATATGAAAAGAGAACTCTTTTAATGTTAAGTTATATAAATAAGTTAGTTCTAGTTTAAGTTTTGAGCATAAGAAGTGTGAAAATAATATGCTGTTTAAACAGAATGTGTAGATCGTGCAGTGTTTCAATCTAAACAATGTGCAAATAAATGTTAACGGGTGATTGTAATCTGTAGTTATAGAGCCTGAAATTTTGGAGAAATTTTACTCTGGGGAGGGAACTTTATTACTCTCAAGGGAGTAAACAGTGAACTTTTAATAAAAGAGACTCATTTTGAGATCAACAACTTATAATTTGTTTATTTTAAGCATAAGAAAAACAAGCAAAGTAATTCAAGTACAAAAATTAACTAATATTGAGTAGAAAATAATTATGTGTCGCTGGGGTAATATAAATCAAATATTTGATCTATAATCGTTTATATAAGTAAAATAGATGATCTATAAACGTTTTGTATGCTAAAGCCCTGTTCTTATAATATGCGTTCAAATGATCCATACTTCTTCATTTTCATATGTGTCTCTTCCAGCTTCTGTGGTGTAAAAGGCAATATTAGGTTTGTACAGACATTAGATATCCTTTTTTTAAAGCAGGAGATATGAAAAATAAGCAACGCCTTCACCGGGACTCGACCCACGGACCTCTGGAATACGTGCTCTGCGTGCTGACCACTACACCACGAAGACATGCGAAGAAAAAGAAAGCAATACCTTATATACTCCCCCTTTTAAAGGGCGACTGGGGATTAGGGGCCCCAGTCGCCTAATCCTGGTGGTGGACAATCATCATCCACCACCTTTTTAGTTCGTGCGCCACTGTAGAGATATTAGTTATCTTTTTTTTTAAATCAGGAGATATGAAAAATGAGCAACGCCCTCGGCGGAACTCGAACCACGGACCTCTGAAATACGCGCCCAGCGTGCTTACCACTACACCATGAAGGCATGCGAAGAAGGAAGAAACAATACCTTATAGGTTTAGGAGCTATAATTTGCTAATAAACATTAGCAGGCATTTTAATTCCTAAAATATAAAATAAACTTGTCGACAAGAGACTTAAGCAAGACAGACGACTAAGTCTACGTACTAAATCCTCTTTTTTTAATTTTAAATTTATATTCCTAGATTCTTAAGCCTATCAGAACTAGAAACTAAGGTATAATTTAATACTATATTGTTCCGTGATGTTCCATTTCAGATATTCCCCATTTCTGACTTTTTGTAGGTGACGACCAAAATTTTACTATTTAAGACGTTTCCTTTCTATCTGCAGATATTAGTGAAAAGAGCATTAAAATTCGTGACTTTTCAGTCTCTCTTGCACGCCATTTGGAAGAACCGTTTTTTAAATAACTACTCTTAAAAAATATTTAAAGCATTTTATATTCGGATTATTGGCCTACGAAAACTCATATATTAAATCTGTTCAATTTCTTAAATATTAAATGTTTATTAGTGAGAAAACAACCTCAATGTTTGCTTTCAAATTAGAAACTTAAAAATAAAATTCACTTACTTTAAATAGTCCGAAATAAACTGAAAAAGGAAGGTATTTTAAGATAGATTAAGAAAAACTATTTGAGCCAGGTAAGGAAGACACACTCTGCATTTGAATAGTGTATAATAACTCTTCCAGATGGTCGTAAAGAAACATTCTTCTCATTCAGCATCTTCCTCTATGATAAAACGCGCATGAGAAAAAGTAGTCAGCAAAAATAATGAGTATCGTTGCGTGCGTACAGGTTCGTAATGGACTGAATGCACATAGAACCGATGATAAATTGATAAAATTTATCTTCCCGTAAGAAAACACTTAGCAATCAGACCAATTACAGTTATACAAGGATAGTACCAAACTGTTGAAAAGTAATCCCAAAGTTTGGAGACTTTGGGCTATTCTAGCAGCATTTAGAGAAAAAGTAGTCGCTATAAATATGGCAAGGTGGATGCCACCACTTACATCAATATTAAATGGATCTGCTTCTGAAATTTTATTTTCCCGGCACAGATTCGATCCTCGAGGCATTTCATGTTACAATGCACAAGAGACATTAAGACTTACATATAATATCACCAAAATTACTTGCAAATATTGAAAATCCGTTACATTGCATGAAGCCTAATGACTGCATTTCCCAGGCAGTACAATCCCCACACAGAAAGCCATACTTATAAGTAATGAAAATCAATGCAATACTGAACAGCTAATTTCAATAAATGACAAACAACGATTCAAATACTATATCAGTAAAAAAACACGCGAATTTACAAATTTATGTACACATAGGACCGTATGCTTAGCGGGCTATTAACATAATATACACTATTGGCACTATATACTACGGCCACAGTAAGAGGCTCGATTGTCCTAATGAACGACTTTAGGCTAAAAATTTGATTATTTACGGTTCCAAAAAACAAGGTCGTTCAGCCTGTTTAGGACTGTGCAAGGACAGTCCCAGGATGACTGTAGTTTAAAAGAAAGTCCTCTCCGTCGAATCGTATTCCATAGCCACGCCTTCTCACCTTCGTTGAAACAATCTCCTGTAACTCTAGAGTGTCGGGCCTTCATATTCTCCACCTCCAAATTGATTCGCTCACGTGAAATACTGTGCATCAATTCAAACAGTGCCTGAAGATCTTGAATGCTCATTAAAACGGCGACCAAACTACAGATCACAAAGGTATGGAGGTCACGACCGAAAAGTATCTGGTATGGGAAAAAGCCGGTAGTCTCGTGCGCGGCACTACGATAGGCCAGTAAGAGCAGAGGTAATTTCTGGTCCCAATCCTGTTGGTTTCCGGAAACCAACAGCAAGAACTTGTTAATTATGGTCGATTAAACCTCTCTACCATGCCATCAAACTGGGGATGTAAAGGTATCGAATGGATTTTCTGGATGCCGAGTAGTTTACATAATTCTTTAATTGCATCCGAGATAAAATTTTACGCTGATCAGAATGTAACTGAAGAGGTAATCCAAACCTGGAAATCCAATGTTGTATCATTGCTTCTGCTACTGTGAAAGCCTCCTGATCAGAGATATGATATTCCTAAGGCCACTTTGTTAAGTAATCAATGACAACGAGGATGTATTTTCAACACCAGCATTTCTTGGCAGAGCTTTTGTAGGAGCGCCTTTCAAACGCATGTTAAAAGCCACGCGTTTGAAAGCAGCTCTTACATTGTAACGTTGCAGCTCCCCACGGTTGCTTTTTTTCGGTCCTTTCGCACCCGCACAAACATCGAATGATTACTACCCATTTTGCACGTCAGCCTTAGCATTACACCAATAGAAGCACTCTTGTATATGCAAAGTCTTCATTATTCCGAAGTGGCCTTCCTGTAGGGTCCCTATATCATTCTTTAAGAATGACCAAGATCCGGGATCCTGGAAATGTCAGCTGTCGTCGGAATGCCTTTCCATCTTCCGATTCGAACTTTCGGTACAAGATGCCGTTTCGAATATGGAGTGAGTCCCGAAGAGCCTAATGTTGTCATGTCGCATGACAATAGATCGAAATATCCAGCAATGTAGGTTCAGCCCGTTGAAAGACACCATTACGTCAATTATGGGTTTGATTTCGCCATCTTCCAACCGTTCTTTCGTGACTCCTTCTTCAGTCTATGGGTCTGGGTCAGACAACATTGAATTTTCGGCTTGATGTACGACTGCATTAATCAGCTCGTACGTAGCCCCTGAAACAATATCGGCAGTTTACTGGCTACGATCTTCTAGCTAGGCGCAGCCCTTTCCGTGTGTCGAAGCTTTCTGATGACGGGTACTGATTTCATAGTCTTGGAGTCCCTGTACAAATCTGGTTATCGGGCCTTCGGTATTCTTGAAGTTTAACAGCGAGGTCAATGACGCATGGTCAGTTCGGAGCAGCATTCTTGTACCTTGGGGGTGATGGTGGAAATGTCCTAGGGCTTTAAATATGGCGAGCAACTTTTTCCTGGTGACAAAATAGTTCATCTCCGTTTTAGATTAACACTTGCTCTAGTATGCCGTGACATGATTTTGACTATTTGTTTTCTAGGACAAATAGGACGGACAATCCCATTGCTCGCATCCGTGTCAAGAACAAATGGTTCGTCGAGTTGAGGATATGTCAGAATTGTTGCAGAAGTTAAAGCCTCCTTCAATTTGTTAAATGCCGTATTCGTTTGACCACAAGAACTTTTTCTTCCTCTCTGTCAGTTTACCAAGCAGTCTTGCGATACAAGAAACGTCTTACACGTATCTCCTGCATTAGGTGCAAAAGCCTGATGGACATTTTCGGGGCATCTCCCGTCTTTAACTGCCGACAGGTTTTCTTAATCCGTACACATTGCTTCAGCGGAGATGACATATCGTAGGTATGTCACCTTGTGTCCCAATAATTTATATTTGTCAGCAATTAACTTTAGATTGGCTTCCTTCAATTTCTGAACCAGCTTCATAATATTTTACCGTGATATAATCCAAAAGGCATCACCTTGAACTGCCAAAGTCATTGTCCAGTAGTAAATGCCATCGTTTCTCGATCATTTGCGTAGCGCCGAAAACCACTTACTTGGAAAACGAATGTACCGAATATTTTCACTTCAAGGAGTGTAGCTGTCTTTCTTCGTGATGTCGTTCCGTGTTCGATAGTCAACGCAAAATGTAGTTGAACTAACTTTCTTTCTGATCACGGTGATTGGAGGGTCCCAAGGCCTGCTGGAGTCTTGATAACGTTGTTGCTTTCTCACATGTCCCTTAAAAAGTTTCATACCTCTTCCTATTTAGCAATAGGCACGTATCATGTGTACTCTATGATTGGGGAAAGATGTCTACTATTAATTGTGAACTAATTCCACTTCAGAAGAAGTGCGGGAGAAAACATCTTGATATCCTGAATGACACATTCTGCAGCTCTCCTCTCTTCATCTCTTAGCTGTGCGGTCCACAGTAACTCCGATATTAGAGTTTCCCAAGACACAAAGACTGGAATACTGCTGGTTCGTTTGCCGCTGGCCATCCTGATAAAAACCCATAGATAGAAACCGGCAAATCTGCGTGAGTACACATAAACCAAATCCCTGTAAAAACCGATAGCCAGAAACCAAAATCTTATGCATATCCACAGCGCCAAATCGCCATAAAAATCATAGCAGTACTGATCCATACATAGAACTGTATGGGTATACCCATAAAGTTCCTTCCGTAGACAAAATCCTAGTAAAAACCAGTAGATAAAACCCCGTACACCTATATAGGTACGCAAAGGCCAAATCCGTATAAAAACCACTAGACAAAAACTCATAGACCTATACGGAAACTCATAGGTTTCAAATCTCTGTAAAAGCCAGTATACAAAAGTCTACAGACCAACAAAATTGGCAAAATTTCTGCACAAAACAGTAGACGAAACCCATAAATAAAATCAACAGAATTATACCGTAGCGGAGTATCCACACATAGAATGGGTATACATACACAGAATCCCTATGAAATACAATACATGAAAATAGAACTGTAGATCAAATTTCCGTAAGAAGTAGTAATTATACGTATAACCCACCAGAAGTTCACAATTAGCATTGATCTAATGCGCAGAGTTATATGGGGGAGGGAACACGTAGAATAATTTTAAATAAAATTCAGAGCGAATAAACTTAATAAAAAGATAGTAATGAAAGTCATGATTCGCAACCATCAAATGATATATATGATATGTCATAAATACATCGCATTGTCACAAAAGAAAAATTAGCATCGTCACAAAAGAAGAATGGAATAATTTCAAAATTATTTTGTTTAACAACTACATAAAATTTTAAAATAAGATTTTTAAGCAAATTTGAGGTTTGCCTATGGGCGCAAGCGCTTCCTCAGCGATTTGTAACATTTTTCTTTTCTGACTTGAATATAAATTCTAACTATCCCTTACTCATGTTCAGCGAACTTATTACTCCTGCATTTAGAGATATGTAGACGACATTATCGCCTTCAATAAATTCAACAAAATTGAAGAAGCTAATAGTTATCCTATCAACCTCAATCTTAACAGGACCAACACACAACAAAAGGTTATTGATTACTTTGATTTACAAATTTCAGACTTCAAAGATATTAAAATTTTCGATAAGAGAAGAGATTTCAATTCTCGGACCATTAATCTTATCAATTGGAACTATAACATTTCCTAGAAAGTCATCTTTAATACGATTGACAACCAAATTCTTAGAATTGAATACGTTTGTAACAATGCAGAGCATCTTACTGAAGAAATAAATTACCTCATTAAATTACTCTTAGAAATTCCCATCCCAAAACTCACATTTGCAAATACCTTAAGAAAAGCTGGCATTAATTTTAGCTTTTAGGGAACTTGTATCAGGTGATATGATATACTTTATCCAAACCTAAAAAGAAGGTAATTTTATGGATGACCAATACAAGTAATCTAATGTGAATATGGAAGTAACTTCTCTGTATGCTTGGTTTTCTAGCCATAATTTTTAAAGTACTCATTACGTACTCCAAATATTACTGGCAAATTCTTTTATTACATTGTTACTAAAAAAAAGAGTCCTTTCATGCTCTTTAGACGCATAAGAGCTCGTTTGCGTGAAGCCTTTCGACTTTTTTAACCACATTTTCTATTTCCTAAAACTTTTTTGCCAATTATGTGTAGTTTCTACGAATTTGAGGCATAACCATGTTGGTCAACGTTCTTTAACGCTTCGCAGCTAGAAACTACGCCATTCTGTTCATGAAGCTGCCTTCTTTCCAACATTTCTCCCACCTCTCGATCCTCCCACCTCTCGAATTATCATTTAAGTTATTAGCTGGTTTTTGCATACAAATTGTAATTGTAAAAATTGTTTTTTTGTAATTGTTTTAACTGTACTTGGTGTTTTATGTTTTTCTATATCTTTCAATTTTTAATGAAAATTATTTGATTTTTATGTAATTTTGCCTTACCGCGAAGTGAGAACTGAATTAATTAGTAGAGTATGCGCATTAGATAAGTGGCGCTAAATCGTCTGTAAAAAACTGTTTCTTTTTTATTTGTTTAATTTCTTTTATACATCGTTTTATATTTATTATAGTATTTGAATAGAACTTGTGGTAATTCTTCAGATGCTATAAATTTTGTTCACTCTGAGTTATAAAATGGACGAGTTGTAACACTGTTAAGTGAACCTAGCGCCGAAGTGTGGCTACGATAAATAAATATAGTCAACTTAAATAGTGTATTTATTCTGTTGTGGTTTATGCGCTATCGACGAAGTAGATTTAATTAAAAATTCATGAACTTTTTATTCAATATCTTTAAATGAAATGCAGGAAAATTACTTATAATTTAATATTCCGTACAAGGAAGTCATGTGGTGTACATATCAGATTTTTTAGGTCTTATCTTTCGACCTTCCCTGCTGGTTTTATTTAGGGAATACCACTGATGTATATGATTGTAAATCTTCATTTTAAACATATTGGTTAGCGTTTTTGAATGTAAAAAATTTTTGAGTGTTGAATCTTATTTTTTTTATTTATTATTATTGTTATTTTTTTGAGTATCCGTGTTTAAGTTTTAATATTCCTATCTTAGATTTGCGAATGCAGTCGGAAAAAGATCTGAGTATTTGAAAGTCTCTAAAAGATGGTCTCTAAATTGAAAATATCTTTCGAATTTTACGATACTGAATCTCAAACGTCTCAGAGGAACGAAACTTGTACTCGGAACTCATTGATCAACTTGGTTTAGGGCTTCAAAACACTTTTCGGTTAATAAGTTAGTTCTGTTTGAAGCATTGAACTCACGAGATCAATATTTATAATTTCTAATTTATATTATTTTTATTTTTTATTTTTATTTTTATTTTCTTTGCAGTGCTTTCAATATTCTCCAAGGATTACTTGTACTACATTAGGGTGCCACTTTATTGGAGATGCATAATAGTTAGGAACTCCACAGGAAAGAAACTGTAAACATGCATTTAAACTCCACTTTTACCTTTTCCTTAGAAACTTTTTTTCATTTTTGCGAACCTGCAGCAATTGCGCATTTCGTCTATTAGTTTCTAAACTTGCTGTCATAGTCCTTTAAGAAAATGTCTTCTGGCTTTTGAGTTTTTATATATGTGCATACATATCATTTGATGGTTGTGATTCATGGCTTTGATTACATATACTATTGATTTGATTACAAGTATATACACATTATACTGTATCTCATTACATAAATTGCACAACACTGTACTTCAATTCTTTTATTGGAAAATTAAGCGATGGGATTTCTTCACATCAGCTCGTTTAACAATTTGATACCTAACAAGAAATCTATTTCTAATGGATGATATTTTCTAGCATCTGCTTAAATTTTAAGTTATCTACAATGTACTAAACTAAATTTAAACAGAACTAGACGAAGCTCTAATTTTCAGGAAGAGAAACACTATTAAAAGTAAAAAATATTAAATAAACAAGCAAGCAAAAAGGACAAGGGGCTTGCAGATTATAAATTTAACAAAGAGTTCAAATTTAGCATACTTGCTCTCTCCTTAGACCTCCTTTACCACTGATAGCAACAACCTGCAGCTTATTATGACAAGCATACAAACAGATGTTTGAATTCTAGAATATAATATAGTAAAGAAATAATAATATATGAATACTGTATCGACCACCTCTTTACAATACTTTCAATGTTACCTGTATTTCTCAGCGTACTGTTGCATGCGTACGGGTTCGTAATGGATTGAATGCACAAGTCGATAAAAAGTTAATAAAATTTATTCTTTTCACAAGAAATAAAACAAAATGCTGAAGTATTTCCTCAGAGATATTCGTAAAATATCAGAATATCTCACGGTAGTTATATTTTGAACTACTAAGAACATTAAACAGAATTCAATTCAGAACAAAGTATCTAATTCGATCTCATAACGAATTCGCTACAATCAATAACAGCACTAAGTAAATAACAACAGTTCGCATAACAACAACAACTACTGAACTGAGATGTTTTAATCCAGCTTTTATAAGCATTTTAATTCAGCACGATATCAGTCTGGTATTTTCTCGATTTTTCTGGATAGCAAAATCAATTACGAGATAGCTATTTATTAAATGTTAAATGCACGTGCTCTTGTATTTTTACATTTCCGGAGTAGCGTTCTCTTAAATTTCGTCGCGCTGCATTGCACGGTAAAATAAAGCAATTTTAATCATAATTCTACAGAAAAATAGCAAATCAAATACAAATTCCATAACACTGCCCCCTTCCCAAGGACTGCACGTCCCGGGCAGTAAAACCCTGGACAGGAAGCCAAACTTACAACTAAGGCATCAATGCAATAACGAACATTACATTATAATAAATACATAAACAATAATTGCAATTAGTAACATTCAAGGAATGAAATGCTATCAAATACTTAATACAAATCAAATAGTATCAAATACTAATACAAATCAAATACTAAATACAAAAATGATCATTGTCTTATAACATTTACAATTATATACATTATGTACTATGGTTATAGTAAAGAACAAACCTGTCGCAATGAACGAAGTTAGACTTACGGATCCGAACCACGACGTCGTTCAGCCCGCTTAGTACTGTGTACGGACATTCCCAGGGTGACTGCAGTTTCGGACAGAATCATTGCCGTCGAGTCAGATTCCTCAACCACACCTTGTCTCCTTCGAATCGATGTCCAGCAGCCAAGTTGACTCGCTATCGTGCAAAGTTGTGTATCACTTCAAACCGGGCCTGGAGATCTTGGATTTATTCCTCAGACCATGAAGGAGGTCGACCAAACAAGGGATCACAAGGCAGATGAAGGTTACGACCAAACAGCATCTGAGATGGGGAATATCCGGTAGTCTCGTGGACAGCACTCCGATAAGCCAGTAAATACAGTTGTAATTTCTTTTACCAGTACGGTTGGTTTCTGGAAACTACTAATGAGAGATTGTTAAGGATGATTCGATTAAACCTCTCTACCATGCCGTCCGACTGGGGATGTAAAGGCGTCGTTTGGGTTTTTTCAATGCCGAGTAGCTTGCAGAGTTTGATTACAGCGGAGGTAAAATTCCTTCCCTGATCGAAATGTAACTGGAGGTGTACTCCGAACCTGAAAGTCCAGAGCTGTATCATCACCTCAGCTACTCTGACAGTCTCTTGATCAGGAATACGATATGCTTCAAGTCACTTGGTGAAGTAATCAATGGCAAAGAGGATGCATTTGTTGCCATCAGCAGTTCGTGGCAGAGGTCCCAAGATGTCAAAGGCGATATGCTCAAAAGGTGCTCCTACTTTGTAACGTTCCATCTTCCCTCGGCTGCGGTTTTTCGGTCCTTTCCGACCTCCACAGGCATCGCAATATCAGCACCACTTTTGCACGTCATCCTTTGCATTATTCCAGCAGAAGCGCTCACGAACTCTCTGCAAGGTGTTCATTATTCCGAAGTGACCTCCTGTAGGGCTGCTATGTAGTTCTTTAAGGAATCCGGGATCTTGGAAATATCAGCTGCCATCGGAAAGTCTTTCCATCATCCGATTCGAATCTCCAGTACAAGACGACGTTTCGAATATGGAGTGACCCCTAGAGAGCCCGGTATTGTTTTGTCGTGGGACTGTAGCTCGAAATGTCCTGCCAGGTAAGTTTTCTGTTTGAAGCCTCCATCAATTTAATGATGGATTGAATGTTGCCATTTTACAGCTGGTCTTTTCTCACTTCTTTGTTACTCCGTGGGTTTCGATCAGCCGATGTTCATGTTGTAATTTATCGTGCGACCTCACTCAGCCGCTCGTATTTCGCTTCGACCCTGGAACAATATCGGCAGTTTACTGGGCAAGGTCTTCTAGACAGGGCGTCGGCGTTTCCGTGTGATGATCCCCTCCGATTACGGGTAATGATGTCATATTCCTGTGGTCTCTGTATCCAACTGGCAATTTGACCTTCACGATTCTTGAAATTTAAGAGCCAGATCAACGAAGCATGATCCGTGCGGAGTACGAATTTTCTGCCGTGCAGATAATAATAGAAAGGTTCTACGGCTTTAACTATGGCAAGCAACTCTTTCCTGGTGACACAGTATTTCCTTCAGACAGGAACTTGCTCCAGTAAGCCATTACACGTTCTTGTCCCTCTATTTCTTGGGACAAAACAGCGCCGATACTTTCATTACTCGCCTTCGTGTCGAAAATAAATGGTGTGTCGAGCTGAGGATAGGTCAGGATTGGAGCATGTATTAAAGCTTTCTTCAGGTTCTTAAAAGCACCCTCATATTCTCTTATGGATGGAAGATGGAATGAGATGGAAGAAAGACTTTCACGAATCTCCTATAGTAGGTGCAGAACCCTAGGAAGCTTCTCAGCTCACGGACATTTTCAGGACGTTTCCAATCATTAACGGCTGACACGTTTTTAGGATCCGCGCACACAACTTCAGCGGAGATGACACTGCCTTTCAATTGTTGAGCCACATCTTTTCGAATGATGGTAACATTGGCTCTTGTATCGATGGTCATGTTACAAGGAAATTCATTGATATGTCCCATGATGAGAAGTCCATTATTGCCGCCACTCACTGCAGAAATATGAAGCGATTTAAAGTGGGGCTTTTTATTATCTGGGAACTTCCGCCCGTGAGATGGCCACAAATTAGTTTCCCTCCTTGTTGATAGGCGTGGTCTTAACATCCGTGGCCTCGGTTGTTCTGCAGTTTCTTCGTATGTGCCCTTCAGCACCGTGGTTCCAGCACTCTACGTTCGGTTTCTTGTTAACAATATTCTGTCTCAAAGCACTGAGTTGTCTAGTTAAATCGTCTAGACGATCAATGATTTGATTCGCTGGCTCCTAGACTTGAGCAGCTCAGATTGGGTGGCAGTCTCTACGAGTTGCTTGCTGCGCTGCCTCGAATTTCATGGCGTACACTAGAACGCTTTTTAAATCCTTCGCATTAGCCATTCTCAGAGCTTTCTGTATTTTGGGATTCCGGATGCCATCGATGAAGTGCTGCAATGGCAGGATTTCTCTGGGTTCTGTCTGGCATTCTGAAAAGGCGAGATGAGACAGGCTTTCGACATCCGTTGCTAGTTCCCAGAGTGCTTCCGTGGGCTTTCTATGACGGGATTTTAATTGGAGCCTGCTTTTGTCTTTTAAACACTTCCCCCAAAGCGCAGCTCCAATGCGCCGGATAGCGCTTCGGAATCTATCCTTTGATTTTCTGGGAAAGTTTGCAGAATATCCTCTGCGTCTGCTCTCAGAGAAGCGGCGAAATGACAGGCCTTCTCTTAGGAATCCCATCCATTTTCTTCCGCCACTATAGAAAACTGTGTCTTATATATTTGCCTGGAGTAGTATCTCACAGTAATCGTATTTTGAACTACTAAGAATGTTAGACAGAACTCAATTCAAATCAGAGAAGCTAATTCGATGTCACAGTGAATTCGCTGGAATCAATAATTGCACTAAGTAAATAACAACAGATCGCATAACGACAACAACTACTAAGCCGAGATGTTTTAATCCGGCTTTTATAAGCTTTTTAATTAAGCACGAGATGTCTTAAATTTCGTCCCGCGTTGCATTGCACTGGAAAATAAAACAATTTTAATCATAATTCTACAAAAAATAGCAAATTAAATACAAATTCCGTAACAATATAAATGCAACATCAATATACAAATATAATAAACTTATTAATTTCCAAAATACAAGAAATTATATTGTAAGAAAAACAAACTTTCACAAATTTCCAGAACTCAGCAAATACCGATTCTCAACCCACAGTTAGGGAATTAAGGAAATATCTCATAGCGTATAATATATTATCTTATTCTGTATCTCACTTTTAGTGCTATATAATTTTCCACAAATTTTGTATAAATAAAATATATAACATATGTATGTGAGTATCTATGAATATAGTCTATATACACTGGTGTGAAAAACTTAAGCAACCGCAGGGTTTTTTGCCATAACTCCACGAGAAATCAACTGAGAGACATGAAATGCAGAAGTGAAGGAGAGTATTATGTACGTAAAGGATGATGAAAGCATCGGAGCTGAAAAAGGAATACAATGTATACGGTATGGAATCAAACAAAAACAACCTTTATTGAACGCATAGCATCGTGACTCATAATTGTCTATCCAAGACGAAGAACAACAAGCAGATGTTCCTTAATATGGGATATGCCCTCCCTTCACTGCAATGATTGCTTCGCACCGTCTCCGCATACTCAGAACCAGCTGGTGTAAAATTTCTTGCGGTAGGAGTGCCCATTCCTCAATCAGCATCTGTTTGAGTTGTTAAATGTTCTCCGGAGGATGTAAGCGTGCTGCAATGCGTCTCCCCAAAGCATCCCACAGATGTTCGATGGGATTTAAATCTGGGGAGTACGCTGGCCAATCCATTCGAGTGATATCTTCACTTTCCAGTAGCTCCTCAACAGCAAGAGTCCGATGTGGCCGTGAATTGTCATCCACAAAAATTAAGTCTTGGCCAAAGGCACCTCGGAACAGACGCACATGGGATAGGAATACCTCCTCCAGGACCACCGTTACGGTGTCTTTCCTTGATGTTACTGGGATAAAACCGGGTCCCGACCTCTCTCCAAATCAAAACGCGTTGAGAATCGCTTCTGGTATTGAACTGACTCTCATCCGTAAAGAGGACACGACTCCATTGATCAGTTGTCCAGTTTATTGCTCTCTGCACCACTGTAAACGGTGGCGTCGGTGGCCAACTTTCAACGGGAGGCAGCGTTCAGGACGGCGGGCGAATAGGCCCCCTTTGTGAAGGCGTCTGGCCACAGTAAACCGCGATACTTGTCGCCCCGTTGCTGTACAGAGTTCCTGAGCAATGATGCTTGCTGACTGCTGTCGGGCTCTTTTCGCCTGCAGGACGATACATCGGTCATCCCCTGCAGATGTCGTCCTCTGGCGGCCACCACCAATCTTTCTAACAGCTGTACCTGTGGTTTGGAACGCTTTCCAAGCGCGCGAAACGACACTTTTGTTGATTCCGAACTCTGCAGCTACGCTGATGACAGTACGCCCCTCCTCCAGCTTTCCGATCATTCTTCCATGTGTGAAGTCGTCCAGGTGATTTCTTCTAGCCATATTTCACGAAATGACTCACCGGCACTTGCAGAGAATATGTTGAATTGCATCTCCGTCCTTCCTTTTATTCTACTGTTGAGCTGCGCGTGCCGACATCACGCGTTTTGTGTACTCTCACGTCGCCTCTGACGTTTCGTTCCTGATATTTGCATACGCATGACGTTTCTACTGACTTACGTGTTCATTGTACTGATTTCCAGACCTCCTTTTCTGCAATTTCATGGCTATCTGCTAAATTTTTACATTGCTGCTTAA
>KK115447.1:125094-178170 GCA_000611955.2 Stegodyphus mimosarum
ATATATATATATATATGTGACAATAACAAATATGATAACTATGTATATAACAAAATGTGATAGCTGCTTTAAAAAATAATTGGTGATTTCAAAATTAACATTCTAGATTTCGTGCTCTCCCCCTAAATTCATCTGTTTCTCCCAAATTCGAGATCTTTCTATGAACGTTTTAATACCGATGCCTCCTACCCAATCAAATAATTGTAAACCAAAACTTTCTCTAACTCGAACTGAAGCTATCGACTTCCTCCCTTCTTGCTTTGAACTGCTGCGCTCTCTTTCGCTTACACTTTCTGGCTGGCAATACCCTACTTTTCCATGCTGTTGCTTCTTTGCCTACGATAACGTCATACTTTAAAATGGAACTTGTTGTATTCTTCTATAATTAAGAAATATCTTGTCTGCAAAAGGATGATATGGTATAAGTAAAAAATAAAGATTGTGATTCTTCAAACTCAGTTGTGCTAAATGCGTCATCCTGCTTTTCCACTCAGCCTTACCTTCAAGCCGCTACGGTCTTCTCAGCCATCTACGAAATATAGAGAGCTCTTAAATATTTCAATGTCTTCTAGGCTTCAAAATTATGTAATGTTTTAAATGCGTAGAAGAAAGAATGCTGTACGTTTTAGCATCTTTCGATATTCGAGATGGCTAAGAAGACCGTAGTGGCTAAAGACAGGGCTGAGGCATGATGACGCATTTAACACAACTGAGCTTGAAGTATCACAATCTTTAATTTTTACGCAGATCAGATCCTTTTCTGTAGATAGGATAATTTTTAAATCATAGTTGAATACAATAATTTCCATCTGCACGGATTTTAAAGTACGAACTCATCTTAAGCAAGTAAGCAGCAGCAGCATAGATGAGAAGCGTCTTGCCAGCAGGAGATCTTACGCGAGAGAGCACGCTGCAGTTCAAAGGAAGAAGGAAGGGAGTCAAAAGTTTCAGTTCCGAGTTAATAAAAGTTTTGGTTTACAATTTAGTGATTACGCAGGAGGTATCTGCATTGAACGTTACGTAGCATGGAAAGATCTCGAATTCGGGAGAACAGATAAATTTAAGGGGATAGCGTAAAATCTAGAATCGTTAATTTTGAGTTCGCCAATTATTTTTACAGTAGCTATCGTATTTTTATATATTATATGTAGATTGATAATTTAGGATTACGAAAGTATTTTCACGTGTCACCTCCAAGGAACATAAATTTAATTAAATCCGTGAATTATTGGAATAAACTTGAGTCCCTGTTTTAGGTATAAATTATTTAGATTTCTATTGCAGCCGTAAAAATTTTAAATAGTAGAATTAAAAAGAAAAATTTAAGTAAAATATTGACCGTAGATTACATAATACCATTTCGTGATGAGCATTTCCTGTATTTACACTGGCAAATGGCATTTATATAGTGAAGTATTTAGCAATATAAATAAATCTTCTACACAGCCTTACGCACACACAAACAGCTTTATCTACGTTAATAATATCTATACAAACAGATAAATTTAGATCAGAAAATCGCAACTACCATTTCTGCAGTATAACTAATGAAAGAAAATAATGCTTAAATATTATTCTAACCATATTTCAAAGTAATGCTAAAACAGTGCCCTTACAAGACTCGTGATTTGAAATGCTTTGATTTTAATTGCCTTGTAAAACCTTTTAGCTACTGCTGTAAAATTCATACCCTTGTAAAAATTACTACACCTATATCAACTAATTACACAGTGAAACTTTCCTAAAATGATTAACTCCAGAATTCCAGATAATGCCAGTTTCACGTAGCCTTACAAAACTATCTGTGATTTTAAGTTATTTAATTTAATTTAAGTTATTTAATTTAATTTTAATTTAATATTTTTAAGTGTTATTTAATTATGTTCCTGACAAATTTATCACTGTCAGAGGTGGTCACCTAAGAAAATAACCTCTATATGAGGTTTTCCTTAATGTAATTTTTTCTCAAATAAATAATTTATATTTCTATCTTATTGTCCCAGGATTAGCATATTTAATATTACATAAACTCAATTAATTATTCACAACTCTATTTATATTTCAAAAGCAATTTATGAAAAAAAGTCATTTGAAATTTTCTTCATGAAATTAATAATAATGAAAATTAAAATATGCATAGAAATGTTTGATTATATGTGTTTTAACAAAAAAGCACAAAATATGTAATGTAACAATGTGGTTCTAGTCTCATACAGAAAAATGGACCCAAAAGAAACAAAAAACGATATAAACTACTATATGATCATCTAAATTTTCACACAATTTTAGAAATACAAAAAATAATTCCTTGCCTTGTATGTCTTGCCTACCTCCTTCAATAACTAATACAAACATTAAATATTTCAATGTTTACTTCATTAAAAAAACTTACCTTTTTGTTCTTCTAAATATAATTACCACATTTCTAAGACATAAAAAAATACGCTTTCTGCTCAACCAAGTCACATTAGTAGAAAAATTGAAAACTGAATCATGCAACATCTTTTTTTTAAAAGGTACGCTTAAATTTATTAGTACATAATATTCAAATGATAAAACATCTACATAAACAAGCTTTAAAATAACTTTCTAAATTATAATCAAAAAAAAATTTTCAAAAATACAGATTGAATAGAATGCAAAATATAAGTTTTTGCATCTGCTGTAAACACACTGAGCCAAATTATCAAGTTTGAAATTATATCATTTTTCAGTCTTTAAAGACAATGCATTTTAGGATAAAAGTAAAGATGGTTAATCAGTTTCACGCATTAGTTTTTTATGACTGAAGAAACTCTATTCCAGAACTATTCAACTGTCAGCAAAGTTCGCTCAACAATTACACTCGATTACACGTGTATAGCTTTACTGGCATTTCCTTGCATACTATTTCATATTCGCAATCAATGCTGGTACTTTATTTTTCATTATAATCATCTAAACAATAAAACACAGTAAAGGTATTATTTATTGCATTAATTACAGTCTGCTCTCCACCAAGATCATAACACAGACATCCCATTACAAAAATAACAAGAACGGCGCCATGTTACGTTTCTGAAAACGGGGAAAGCGCGATTTTTTTTACTTACGCCACAATGAACACGGAGAAAAGTGGTTTTACTATTGCGAATGAACGTGGTCACGTTAAAGAGATGATGGTTAATGTTGGTGTTTATTTGTACTAGCAGAAATGTTGATATATAAGTGTGCGTATGTGTGCGCATTCAGAGAACAGATTTGTGGCAAAACGTAAATCCTACATAACAGCGAAGGTCGAATTCCCGCTTAGAATTTCAGGAAACTGCATATATTTTGCGGAGAACAACCGAATAATCGCCTTTTGAGCAGTTGCTATGAAACGTTTTTACTACAGCTGTCGTTTATTATTTTTCGAACTTGTAAATTTATACGCTGTGTCATTTGAGAAGCTTTCCAAACTTGTAGAATATTTACAGGTTCATATGAATAACAGTACCTTGAGCTGAAAAACATTTGAAAAGAATTTTCTTCGTTTCATACTCTATATGGTGTGCATTAACTTCGCTTGTTTTCTAATTAGAGAATATGTATATATATATATATATACTCTCTCTCTCTCTCTATATATATATATATATATAAAACTATCTATGAAAAGTGTGTAATCATATGTGATAATAAGATTTTATTATTAGAATTATACTAGTTATCATAAATTAAGGAAAAATCACAAAAATCACGATTACTGGAAAAGTTAATGGTAGCATTTTATGAAACTTACCCACAACATACAACACACAGTAAAGTATCAAATAACATAAAAAGAAACTACCAGACAATTATGGTATTACAGAAATTAGCACATGCATAAAATGAACAAATCGAAGGTGTCAGTTTGCTATAGGAAAAGTACCTTCAATATGGAATATAATCCCCTCCAGAAGCAATACAGCGCATACAGTGATGCGTGCTGCTTTCAATTATGCGATCTACTAGTTCCATAGGAAGCGACAGCCATTGCTCTTGCAAAGCAGTTGCAAGCGCGGCAAGGGTCTGAGGGGGGGATTGAGAGCAGCTAGACGTCTCCCTAAAACATCCGAAATGTGCTCGATAGGATTCAAGTCCGGGGACCACACCATGCGCATAATTGTTTCCTGTTGAAGATAATCATCTACGATGCGAGCTCTGTGAGGTCTTGCGTTGTCGTCCTGTCTCAAGAAGACATCACCTATTGCTCCAGCATATAGACGCACATAAGCATCAAGGATGTCATCTCTATAAACCTGAGCATTCACGATTCCCCTTGGAAAGAAACGGAGGTCTGTGCTTCCACCCAAAGACATGCCACCCCAAACGGATGATAACGGGTTCCAGGTTGTCTCCATATCAAATAACGCCTGCTATCGGTTTTTAGACTAAACCTGGACTCATCCTTAAAGAGAACAGTCCTCCATTGATCAGGCGTCCAGTGGACATGTTGCTGTGCCCACTGAAAATGGTCGCTCCTACGGCGTGACGTGAGTGGCACGCAAATGGCTAGTCGCCTCGCATACAGACCACCTTCGTGAAGCCTTCTACGCACAGTTGATGTTGACACCAACCTTCCGGTGGCTGCAGCAAGGGAGGATCTATAAATAGTCAGAGTAGCCGTTCTATTCCTGCGTGCACACAATGTCAAATATCGGTCATCAGTGCTCGTCGTAGCAGTTGGCCGTCCTTGGCTGAACCTCCTAGATGCCGAATCTGTGGTTTGAAATTGCATCCAAACTCTATGAACCACAGAAGGACTAACATCTGGCCACTTCTGTTTGACTTTGTCCTGCCTCTAGTCTCCCAATGGCTCGCCATCGTAGTTCTGCAGGCAAATGATGCCTGGAGGTTATTGTTACGAATTCGCTATCTCAGATTTCTTATGTTACTGTCACAGTGAAATATGTGGGCTTGCTCTCAAACATGGACTATTATGCTCCTCGCAGATGACATATTGCGAGTGCAGCGCCATTAATTTGCAGTAAGTAGCGTCAGTACGCAGACGCTTAAGAGCGACAGTAATGGCACGACGTCTAGAAAAGTGGTCTCCATAGAGGTGCGAGCCATAATTCGATTCTTATGGGCCAAGAATGTGGCCGCATCCGAAATTCACAGACAAATCGTTGAGGTATACGGAGACAAAGCAATGAGTAGACAACAGGTAGCGAAATGGTGTCGTTCTTATCAAGCAGGCAGGGAGCATGTGGAAAACCGCAATATGGAAGCGAGCGGCCGTCCAAGTTCTTCACGGACAGATATCAACACGGCACGTGTTGAAGAAATCATCCAAAGGGATCGACGAGTAACCGTGCGTGAGATTGCCTCAGAGTTGGACCTGAGTTATGGTAACGTTCAGCGTATCGTAACCAATGAGTTGCGATATTCCAAAGTTTGTGCCCGCTGGGTTCCACATGCGTTGTCTGCGGAGCATAAGGCCACTCAAATGATGTGCAGCCTCACATTTCTTCAGCGATACCATTCAGACAGCCAACGCTTCATTGATTGCATCGTTACCGGTGAAGTGATGGCAACCGTTTTCTGGGATACGACTGGTGTTATCCTAATCGAGTATTTGGAGCGGGGCCATAACATTAAGGCCGATCGTTATTGCGCCACCTTAACGAAATTGCGCAAAGCCATCCGACGGAATTGCTGCAAAGGTTCAAGTGGGAGGTCTGGAATCACCCCCCATACAGCCCCGATTTGGCTCCAAGTAACTATTTCATTTTTACGGCGTTGAACGATACTTATCCAAAACACGGTTCTCCTCAGACGATGCAGTGAAAACAGCTGCCAAGAAATGGCTCAATGAGCAGGGCCCTGATTACTACCAAGACGGGATAAACAAGTTGGTCGAACGTTCTGACAAATGCCTAAACAGGTTTGGCAACTATGTGGAAAAGTGAAGGCCAGATGTGTCTCTTGATTCCCATTTGTATCTTGTTTCTATTGTTAATAAATACTTTTTCATTTGTCTTGTAAACTTTTTTTTTGATCACCCCTCGTATATGTGAGTGCGTATTTGCTCTAATTAGAAAACAAAAGAAGTTAATGCATACTATATAGACTATGAAACGAAGAAAATTCTTTTCGAATGTTTTTCAGCTAAAGGTACGGTTATTTATATGGGCCTGCAGATATTCTACAAGTTTCGAGATCTTCTCAAGGGACATAACATATAAATTTACAAGTTCAAAAAATAGTAAATGACAGCTGTTGTAAAAACATTTCATAGCAACTGTTGTTCTCTGCAAAATACATGCAATTTCCTGAAATTCTAAGCCAGCATTCGACCTTAGCTCTTACGTAGAATTTACAATTCTTCAAAAGGTTTTGGTAATGCATGCATGTCTACTAAAATCACAAGACTTAATGGTATGTTCTCAACTGAGTCGATTTTCTCTAACACAGAGAAGGATCAAGACTTAGATGTGTTTCTTGAATATATAAAATTGCAACTTGTAGAACAATTGAGTTACGATATAGATACATATCGGTGTTTGAAATGGTATTTAGTACTTACTGTTAAAATGAGTTGTAAGTGTGAAAACGGATAAATTGAATACATTTATCCGCATTTTTGTAGCAACTGTTTGCAATTATTTAAAGGACATGATATAGACAAAGAGAAGAGTTCGAAAAATAAAAAAGAGCTTCGATGAATTTTATGAACGTGGTTCAATCTGGGTCTTGGAAAACGTTGTTCAGTGCGAACCAAATATTGTAAGATACGGACATCTTTCTCCCAATAATTAACTATTCAACTAGAATGTGAGTCTATTAAACTTTAATACATACACATGTATTGAATGGTGATATTACATTGATTGGTATAAATAGCTGATGATACACATAATAAAGTAGTGAATGTTAACTTTTATGAAGTTTTAAGCACTACTACGGATACCATTCATAAAAGTTTTACATTAATATCATTTGATATGTCCAAATATAAAAATATTTTATAAAGTATTTTCTCCCTCCTTCTGGTATGCCTTCGTGGTGTAATTGGCAGAACAATCGACGCTATTTGTGAGGTCTGGTGTTCAAATTCCGGCAAAAGCATTGCAAGTTTTTCACATCTCCATCATCAAAAAATCTGATGACGCTACTGTATATGTAGTTTTCGTTTATATTAGGGAATGAAAAAAGTTTTAAGTATTTTAAAAATTTAGTAAAGCTCACGCTAAAATATCGCTTACTCTGTCTTTCTTCGGTTCAATCGGTAATGTCTATATGTTGATGAAGATATGTATCTTCGTAGTAGTTATACTGAGTCACATTTTTCACAATCTTTCGTTTAGAAGAAAATACATTACATGCATAAAATGCTGCTATTTGCATTAATTAATAAAATCCATGTAACAGTATGTCGCCTTTAAATTGAGTAAAAATGGCAAGAATATTTTCTGATGGTACTGAAATACTTGCGAAAGAAGTTCTAAAAACCTGAAATGTCGAAAGATGTTTACAAATAAACAACGTATGTTAAGGGTACGTTTTGTATCCGAAACCATTTGTAGGTTTAGGAGCGTTTTGAGAAGAAGAGGGAACTCTTTGTGAAAATATACTACTAGTTCTATTTTGAAATGACTAATAATTTCATATTCGATTTTTTTTAGTTAAGAAAAATTGTATTGTTGTAAAATGAAATGTAAGTGAAGACATTGCGGTTGAATGGAAAATTAAGTTGGTAATGTATGAAATTTGAATAAACTAATTAAGGTTATAAGCTAGAATTAAAAGGAAAAGCAATTCAAATAACGTATGTTAGACTTAAAAGTAAGATATTAAAATAAAATTTAAAAAGATGCAACTGAATGAAAATAGAGAACACTAATAATTCACATTTGAAAAATGGTAATTTGAATACGGTACTGAGAAAGTTAGTTTTAAGAATTTCTTTGTCCATGTGATGTAAAAATTGTTAATTTCCCTTAAACGTTTTTTACGAGTTTAGATATAGATGCAATTACTGTAGAAAAAAGATAAAATTAGCTTAGTCAGTGCATCTAAAATACGAAAAACTAATGTCATGAGTATTCTAAATTAATTCGAAACATTGAAATATTGTGTATACTAAATATCAAAGGTTTTAAGAAATATTTCGATGTCAATGAACGAAACAATGAGTATGATCGTAATAGTAAAAATGAAAATTATGAATACACTTAAAAGTATACGGGATTTAAAACTAAACATGATGTTAGAAATCTTAAAAATATAGGAGCTGAAATTCAGAACATGTTGAAAACTGTAACGTTAAAAAAGTGCGAAACTGCATCTAAAATTAAGTAATGAAACAAAAAAATAGCTTGTATGGAAACAGTTACGTTCGTAAAACATAACATGCAAGTTAAAATTTCGGAGTATGTTGACGGGGCAGTAAATGAGATTGTTAGGAGTTATAAGTGGAGATATACTGTACGTAAGTGTACTCTAAAGAAAAATGAACCTCGACAAAAGCTGATCGACTGCTATTGAACTCTGAAGTATTTTGTATCGAGGTTTGGAATATTTGATTATGAATTAGTTGAATATCTAAGAAAATATTCTGACTGCGAGAATAGAAAAATGTTTTTTTCGGAAGGGTTTCTTTCTTATAGAATGCAGATGAATTCATTTTTACCCGTGGAAAACTAAAATCTATTAGCTAATTAATCTGTCCTCTATCGAGCACTTTAGTTCATTGATCCGTAGTAATGTGGCATTTTTTTAAAATTTAAATGCTTCAAGAATAATTAGAAAAGGATTTAATTCTCATCTTATACTTAAATTCTTCATTAATAAAACTGCATTTTCAGCTATAAGCCCGGGAAATAATTTTCTAAATAAAATTCTGAGCAGAAAAAATAATGTACATAAACGGCTTGGAAATGGAATTAGCACTGAGATTCTTTTTAAGCAATATGATGAAACTTCCAAAACGTCTACGAAGCGAAGTAATTCCATAGAATATTTTATAACGCTTCATGATTAAATTGAACTGAATTACACTTTATAAACGACATGTAAATATAATTTAATAGTTTAATAATTTAATGTGGATGTGTGTGTGTGTGTGGCTCACTAGCGGCTGAGCGGCAAAGTCGTTGAACACTAGTACCTTGATCCTGGGTTTGAGACTGCTGTATTGGCGTTTTCGTGGTTTTTCCCATCTGTAACGTGTATACGAGTCAATTTTGCTTAGAAAGTCCTTCACCGAGGCATCGTTCCCCTTAGACAAATAGCCGTCGAGTGTATTGCTGTAATCAAACAAACCATACCAAACAATATATATAGCTTAAAAAATTGCTATATTTTATGTATACTTATAAAATGGTATATATATATATATATATGTGTGTGTGTGTGTGTGTGTGTGTAATTAACTTTATTTCACTCATATAAAACCATCTTAGTAGATATTTATCCAGTCGTAATGAAATAAAGTAAATCCTGCGTACACTTATTTTTAAAAGTCAGACGTAAGCGTCTGAGAAGCGAAGCGACAGGGGATATATTATAGCAGTCGCGACGCTGGAAGAAGAATGACGTAATTTTTTTCTGCTAAGAGTATTTACACCAAGTACATGTAGAAAGTACTCTAAGGTATGATTGGTTAATCTTATTTGTTATATAATCATGGAAGGATCTCGAATTTTGCAGAACAGATGAATCTAGGGGGAGGGCACCAGATCTAGACGGTTAATTTTGAGGTCGCTAATTATTTTCTTAAAGCAGCTATCGTATTTTCTTTTATCTAACATATTCCCCCCTCCAAAAGAAAGGTCGGGAGAAAAGGGTGGCAGAAAAGCATTAGTAAAACAAGAAAGAGTTTGGCATATGCGGAAAGACATGAACAAGCATCAAGGACATAACCTGCAAGTTTGCCTATGCCACGTCATTATTCATGAGCTTTCTCATACATAAATTATGTAATGCTTAAACAACTAATTTACAATTACTGCAATAACAATATAATTTCTAAATAAAACTAAATAATAAATTAACACAAATATAATTTTTTAAAGTCCTCAAATTGTAAGCATGTCCAATGAAAAAATTTTATAATGTACTTGACGAAAACCGTTCCACAAGGTAAATGTTCGAATGCTTTTACAAAGTAGATGTTCACTAAAAATCTGTCAAATTTTTGTTGATGAACACATTTCCATTATAATATTGTTACGGACTTTGTATTTATTTAGCTATTTATTTAGAATTGTAATTAAACTTGTTTTATTTTCCCATGCAACGCAGACGGATTTGAAGAGAAAGCTACGTCGGAAAAGTAAAAACGCAAGAGCGCGCGCATTTAATATTTCATAAATAAATATCTCGTAATTGGTGTTGACGTTCAGAAAACTCGAGAAAATAGATTTTACGAGAATGTTCTCTTTAATAATTAAAAAGCTTATAAAAACCGAATTAAAACACCTTAGCTCAGAAGCGAACTGGTATTTGTTCACTTAATGCTGTCATTGATTGTAGCGTATTCGCTGTGAGATTGAATTAACTTTCGCTGACTTGAATTGAGTTCTGTTTAACGATTGAGATATTGTACGAATATGTCTGAGGAAGTATTTCAGTATTTTGTTTTATTTCTTGTGAAAAGAATAAATTTTATTAACCTTTTAACGATTTATTAAGAAACGATTATTTTAACGATTTATTAAATTTTATTAACCTTTAACCTGACTTGTGCATTCAATCCATTGGGAACCGTACACACGGAACGCGTTTTGCTGTCAGGAGTGGAGTATCTGAATGTCATTCACTAGAGCGATCGAAAAACAATTGATACAGCTTGTGTCTGCCTATGTTGCGTTTAAGAAGAAATGAAAGCGGGCCAGGAAGAGATGAAAGCGTGTCAAGAAAGGATGGAAGCTGGTCAAGAATCTGGTAAAGATGAAATTCAGGCTGTTAAGGAATGCACCTGAAAACTTCGTATCAAAATTCGTCCATAAATTTGAAGGACCTTATTTAGTACAGCAGATCGTTGGGGTGTGATCTACTTAAAAACAGAATCGGGAGAAAGAATAAAGGCTAGTCCGGATCAATTGAATAAATATTATGAATGTAAAGATTTCGATGTCTTACATGATTTCTTCCAGGCTTCCGAATTGGAAAAGGCGGCTACCCCAGAGGCAAATCTGACCCCACCACAACTTCCACCACCCGCAAAAAAGCAAACAACTAAAGAAACTACAAGTTTTCAAATCAGCAGAAGAATTACGGAGAAAAGAATCCCTCAACGTGTGGAAGATTCAGCGAAAAAAAATTCAAGGGTGATAGAAACATCCCGGCTAGAAACAAGCATCGCCGTGTCATGACAAGGTCTCGCAATAGACAGCCCCAAGATACATCAAGGAGGTGGTGCACAGAAAGATTACTACAAACAAGACCACCAGTCGGTGAAATGAAGAAGAGGCCTGCCGAAGTTGAATGCACAGAGCAAAGATCGAAACAACCTAGAGTTTACAGGCAAGCGTCCTCGAATACCGATGTGCAAAGAACCAGTTTGCCGGACAGTAAAAGGAATAGACAAGACATGCCGCCAGTGCTTCCTAGAAGACCCCTCATTAGGGGTCATAAAAGGAAAAGCCAATTTCCACTAGCGGACGGGAAGCAGAGACGGAGAATCTCCTACATGAAACAGATGGCTTGGACATAATTCTAGAATAAATGAATCGCGGAATACCAAGTTTCAAGTGAATTTTTCTATAAATCTTTTCCGTTATGTAAAGTTGCATGAAAATGTTTTAAATACGAAGTTACAGGATAAAAACTATTGCCTGCATTGAGGACTAAAGTTATTTCAGCTTTATTTGGCGAAAGCGCAAAGTATAGTGCATTAGAGAAATGTTATGTTAATGTAAAGAACTAGTAGTTCGGTTTTCTTTTTGTCGAAAAACTATTTATGCTAACGCGCCAAAAGATCTGGCCTGATACAAGCAGCTTCGTATTAGTGCTTGTTAATGAAAATTGTTTTTAGGCTCGCTTTTTTTGGGGGGGAAAGGATTCATTCAAGTAAAATTTTCATTTTATTCTCTATTGTCTTAAAAGTATTTGTTTGTAAAATGCTGAAATATCTGTTGTGTTAAAGTAAATGATACTTTTAATGAAGGTTTAAAGCTCAAAAGAGCATAGATAATACGTATTTAGTACTAAAGTTCAAAATGTAAAAGTTAATGCATTTAAAGTTTAATGTAATCAATTGAGTTCGCTCAAAAGAAATTTTAGTTAAATCAAATCATGCGATTTTGAGCGAAAGCTTGCATGCGTTTAAGATGAATGTAGAAAATATTTGGTGCGCATGTGTTTTATAGGGCTTTCCACCGACACTCTTGTTAGTTTTCATGTTTATTAGCTCGTGGAGAACTTACAAATGAATTTAGTGTGTATCTAAGAAGATTGTTATGTGCTAACAAGTCGATGTGCGTGTAGGTGGAGATTTTGTCCACTATAACATAGTACACTTGCGTTTTCGCACCACACATTGTAGAGAGCTGAAAAGGAATTAAAGTTTAAAATTTAAGCATGAATGAAATTTAATAATTATGAATGCATGAAGCACCGTAATGTGCGGAAAAACTGAAAAAGCTACGCTAAATGCAAAAAGGTTGGAAACTTAATAAAAGAGTCTAGTGTGAAGATAAAGTGTTATTTATTGTTAGAATCATGTATTCATAAGTATTCCTTCCAGATTGTAAAGTAGATGACTGAAGCCCAATTGAAAGATGATGAAGAAAAGTGGAACAGAACTATGATGTAAAATCTCCTGCTGTTATGATTTAAAATTTTTGTATTTGAATGTAAACGGGGCTCAGATCTTGTTAGTTGTAGAATTTAACAGTTTGTAACAGGTCTTTAAGGACCTTTATCTAAGTCTGTTAAATTCTGGCATCTACAAATGTAGAGATTTATATTTATTTTAAATAGCCAGTTAAATTTAATTTTAAGTTACTTTCCTATAAGCCTTCATTCCCTAACTGTCAATGCCAGAATATTTAAATTTGTTAGCGCGCGTAAGAAATGCAAATTCTACAAGTGGGAGAAAAAGTTTAAATATCGGCGTTCTAGTAAGTAAAGTTAGAGAGAGAGTTTGGGAAATCTCTGTTCGTGGTTATACGCAAGTTTCCGCTTAACAGTTATTGCTGGTTAGATGTGGCTTAATAGCTATTATCTTGGTGCCACTAGACTCATCTACGCGCTGTAGGATACAGGATTGTATGCGCCCTGTAGGTTAATTCTACCACTTGTGAATATCTCCAATTTTGAGTTTTGATTCTACTGTTTTAGTTACCGCCCAAGTAGAGGCGTAATATCTTAGCGTCAAATTGACGCATTGTAAATAATTTAAAGAGTTTAATAAAGGGTACTTTTAACTTTTCTTCGCTGCAGTCACTATTTCTCCAGATTCTGCATAGTAGACAGACAGTCCCAGACAGGATGCATTCGTATATTGCACGAGAAACATACGTGCAGTTAACGAATGGCCCTTCGTCTAAAAAACGTTTCGTTTAACGTCAAAATATCATGAAAAGTATCCAGGAAAAATAGTAGATTTCAGGGCTTTACGTATATTTTTAGTAAAAATTTACCCATATTTATAGCATATACGTAAATTTCTCCAGTTGTTTTGCTTCACATATGCGTATATATTTAGTAAAAATTTACGTAAATCTTCCCGACGTTTTACTGCACATAAACGTATATATTTGATAGACATTTACGTAGATCTTCCCTATTTTATCTGTGCATATGCCAATGAATTTGGTAAATATTTAGGTCCATCAACTCTCGTCTTTACTGTGTGTAAATGCACATTCTTGGTAAAAATTTGCATAAATTTTCAATTACGTTTTTACTGCATTTATACGTGCATTTTTCGTAAAATGTACATATTTTAATCTCATAATTTTTATATAAATCTATGCAAACATTTTCTGCACGTTATGATTAAAAGTGAAAATATGATTTTTATATCAAATTTTTACATATGCGCCTTTTAGGTATGCAAGGCGAAATGGAATATATATGTAACTGGAAAATTTAAATGCTTTTAATAAATGCAAAAATAAAAAAAATTACGTTACAATTAAAGGCAGTCTTAAGAAGACAGCTTTATGAAGGGTTACAGAAGTTGATTGTAAATGCTGATAGAAGGTATTTAAAATTTTCGCACAATTTGTTTTCAAGACATACGTGTTTCTATGAATTCCAGAAGACGAATGGAAGATTCTGAGCGCTGGCGTGCTGTGGGGCGCATTGAAGCAGGACAGTTGATCACATATGCTGCTCTTTTCTTCGGCGTTCATCGTTCTGTAATTTCACGTTTATGGAAACAATTCCAAACCACACAGACAGAAGGCCCGTAGCCTGTCGCCCAAGGGTTACAACCCCCACGGAAGATCGATATATTTCTATTGTAGCCAAGCGGAATCGCAGAGCTACCTCCACACGTGTGACATCTATGGTTCCAGCGTCCATTGGTAAGGCGATATCTGCAGCTATTGTACGCCGAAGATTACATATGAGTGGCTGTACGCCCGGGTACCTCGAGTTTGTGTTCCTCTATCCGTCCAATCACGAGGGGCACGATTACAGTGGTGCCGGGAACATGTCAATTGGTATGTTTCTGACTGGGGCAATGTCATATTTACTGATGAGTCAAGATTTGCTCTGGAGCCAGATGACAAGGGTATAAGGATATGGCGTGAACAACGAACACGCAATCAGTCCCAAAACATCACGCATTCCAAGGCGGAAACATTATAGTGTGGGCAGGGATTTCATTAGGATACCGCACCGACCTGCACATCTTTAAACGGGGTTCTTTGACAGCTGTCCGGTATCGAGATGGAGTCCTAGAACCCATTGTGAGATTGTTCGCTGCAGCAGTTGGCCCTGCTTTTATTTTAATGGACGATAACGCACGTCCCCATAGAGCTGACATCTTCGATGGCTACGTGGATAGTGAAGGGATTGCGCGTATGGCGTGGACAGCACATTCGCCCGACCATAATCCCATTGAAAATCTTTGGGATGCTCTCCGCCGTGCTGTATCTTCGCGTTTCCCACCTCCAGCCACTCTTATTGAGATGGAAAGTGCTCTATAAGAAGAATGGCGATTGCTTAATTCTGTGGTGGTTGACCACCTAATTGAAAGCATGGCCACAAGGTTAAGTTTTGTATACAGATGAGGGGTGATCACATACCCTATTAGTGTCCTTTCTTTCATTTTCTGCTGTTTATTTTCACTTTATACATAATTCTGTTTAAGTGTCCAGCATGTCATTATCTGATAACTTACAAAAATTTAATATTGTTTTCATTTCTGTATATAATTATTGATTTTGCTTTGTGCATAAGTACACTCATGTCCATAAATTAAGGATAATTCGGGGTCACGCGGAAATCGAACTCTAAAATAAATATGTCACCTGTAAAATAACTACACACATCTCCAAGAATCATATGCAAATTTCAGGAAGTAACCAGATGACACCGATGGTACGTCACAATGACGAGAGTGTAAGACAGTGATATATAAGAATACAGGCAAAGAAGTAAAATTGTTCGCAGGCGCTTTATAAGCATTTCAGTGCAATAACCGAATAGCTATGACACAAAGGACACATTTGGATGATTTTTTACGTGGTAGAATTATCGGCCGTCTGGAATGTGGGCGTACCCAACTGGAAGTATCAGACGAACTTGGAATTGCCCAGAGTGTCATCTCCAGGCTTTGGCAACAATTCCAAGATGATGGTAATGTGAGTAGACGTTACAGCACACGTCGCCTCAGAGTTACAACGCCGAATAAGGACCGGTATTTGGCAGTTACTGCCAAAAGAAACAGGCGGAGCACAGCCTCAGACTTGTCTCGTCAGCTCTCTTCAGCCACTGGTACAACATTTTGGCATTCCCCGTTCCGCCTATCGAATAAGGCACTACAGGTCCTAACCCCCGCCAAACCGAGGCCGAGGTTCAACCTCTTTCCCGGCCCATTGAGAGGCAGGCGCAACGCACCCAATTTGGGGCGTCACTGGTCGTCAATTTGCTACCCACCAGTCGCACGGGCGAGCCCGTCGCAGGGGGTCATTACCCAGCATACCCAGGGCGCTACCCGCGGGCTACTAGTACCACCCTGCTCTAAGACATGCCAGAACCCCGGGCCGGCCAATAAGTGACCTTTCCGGAGTCCCCAGAACCACTAGGTTCGTAATTTGTATACATCCGTGGCCGAGACTGCCTAGGTACAGATCCTAGCCAGTAGCTTCGCAGAGTTCTCTACGTCGACCCCCGGGGGGCAGCCACTGGTACGACAGTTTCAGGGCAGACCGTGTACAGACGCTTAGGGCAGATTGGTCTATATGCTCGTAGACCTGTCAGATGCGTTCCACTTACTGCAACTCACTGTCGCCTGCGGTTAGCCTGGAGTAGAGAGCATGCATTGTGGACACCGCAACAGTGGGCTTGTGTGACGTTTTCCGATGAGTCCAGCTTTAGCTTCCAGTCTGATTCTCGCCGAACTTTCATGTGGAGAGCTCCAGGTACCCGATACCACCAGGAAAACATCATTGAACAACACCGTTACGGTGGTGCAGGAGTACTCGTTTGGGGTGGAATTATTCTGGGTTCCAGAACTGACCTGCATGTTCAAATTGGAACCATGACAAGCCAAATCTATCGGGACGTCATTCTGGAACAACATGTACGTTTCTTTCGGGGCTCTATGGGCGCACAATTTGTGTTTATGAATGACAACGCCCGTCCTCAACGTGCAAACATCGTAAGCGAATGCCTTCAATCGGAGGATATCACCCGTATGGACTGGCCAGCATTCTCACCGGACTTGAATCCAGTAGAGCACCTGTGGGACATGCTTGGCCGACGAGTTGCAGCCCGTCAACCTCCTCCTACATGTCTACCGGAACTTCGGACAGCATTGCTTTTTGAGTGGTGTACTATCTCCCAAGATCAGATCGATAATTTGATACTCAGCATGCCTAGGCGTTGTACGGACTGTATTGCATCGTCTGGGAGACATACAATGTATTAGCAATCATACCAACCATGTAATATTGGTTTTTTTTTGTAATTTGTTCCAGGGAGAAAAAATCGCTAATTCTTTTAATAATATCAAACATATAGCATCTTTTTTTGCTCTTTACCTTTTGTTTAATGAATAAACTTTACAAATAAGTCAAATTTGTTTTGCTTCTAACTCTTCCTTTGCCTGATTTTGCATTATCCTTAATTTATGGACATGAGTGTATATATGCTACTTTCCTGCCGAACTTTGTGTCAATCAAAGTAGCATTTGTTGATTTTTTTGCATTTTACATCTTCGTGCTTAACTTTTGGAAGTGAGTGTATATTAGATCAGTGCTAAAAGTTCACCTCTACAGAAGAAATGCTTTATCGAGGTAGTTTTAAAAAGTTCCTTTTTACAATGTATCTAATCAATCCATAAAAAATTAATAGTTTCATAAAATTATGAAAATTCAAAATTATCTGAATATGCTCTTTATTTTATTTTATATAAACATGGAACTTTAAAAAGTTAATTTGTTGAGGAATAATCTGAAGTTTTTAAATATTTATTTCATGGCTTTGCCTCTAACATAATTATAAATGTACATGTTGACGTGAATATACCAATTTTTTTTTACATCTCATAGCTTTATGGTATTAAATGATTTAAAAGGATACAATAGGATAACACGAAGCAGTTTGAAGTTGGCTCATTTTTTATTAATTTAATAAATTAATTTTTTGTCAAATGCCGTGCATTTTGGATTATGCTCATTGATGACAATGAGTTATTTAAATTATAAAATTAATATGAACATATTCCATATTAATTTACAAATATCAAATTTCAGGTTGTTAAGTATTATGAACTGTAATACTTGCAAAAGAAATGCACGTGAAATTAATTTAAGAATTTGGTTTACTTTATGGGTTAACATTAAATCAGATTTAATGGCGTAATTTTCTTCAATGAACAATTTCAACAGATTTCGTTGAGCTGTTTTTTCTCAGAGACTTTTTTTTTCTATATCTAGGTGCTTTTATCCAATCTTTTATGCCTTGAGATATTTTTGGGAAGGAGAAATCCTTCTTATTCACTGTTTTGAGAACAGTACCTAAACGGTAAAAAGGAAAAATTGTAATAATTTCACACTTCATATATCTTCAGTTTTTAAATATAGTTGAAGTATTACAGGACGCATATAAAATGCACTGAGTATTTCATATTTAAAAATTTCCGATTCAGTATTTAAAAATTTTAGTTCATACCATCATATAGTAAACTTCCATTACTTGCCTTACTCAATGCAGTGACTACTGTATTATTAAATTAATTGAAAAATACGGGCGTCTTTAACGAAATCTATTAATCTAATTAATTGTCCAACATATCAGTCATTATTTTTATAAACTGATCATGGGCGCTCTATGCTTTTATTATTTGTGTTCTAAAACTGTAGATGAATTGCGTGAAGAGAATTAGTTAATCTCTAGCTCTTACTAAACTATGTGCAAAATTAGTTTTTATCTTTTAGTTCATTAATTATTTTAAAAGTTTTAAATCAAAGCTCATTAAAAAACTTTTAATTTGGTTTTTATCTTTTATTCCCTTTCCGCAATGAGACTTCAGTCCAACTACTTAAAGACAAATCTAATAAGTAATACATCTAGGATCCTGACAAATTACTTTGCATCTATAAACTTCAGGTTCGAGAAAGATCTAGAAATTTCAGATATAGAATTATGGCAAAGATCTATTGGAGCACTGCAGTCTTTGATAAAAGGAATGCTCAGAAAAATCCAGGCATTATTGAAAGCCAAAGAACCTCATATTAAGTACTGAAATTTTTCATATTGCTTAAAATGTGACTCATTTGGAGATACCATTAACTATAATTAGTGTACAAAAATTCCTTCTTAGTCATAGCAATACATACTTCAGCAATAAATATATAAGAAGTCCGTAATATTATGCACAAAACTGTATTAGAATTCCAAATATGCGGACAAACTGGAACAAGCATTCGGACTAACGCCACAACCTTACTATAACAAAATCCAAATAATTCTTTCAATCACTTTTGTGTACGGAAACTACGTTTATTCTTCAGAAGAAATTTTTTACTTATTTTATTTCATAAGAGATCATAAAGTTTAAAATTTTTCTTTCTTTAAAACCGAATACCAAACATGCTGATTTAGATGCAAACAGTAAACTTTCATACAGTCCAGATATTATATAGTCCAGATAATTGAAGTTCTAGTGTAATAATAAAAATGATAATAATAAAAGCTTAAATAAGTATAATTATAGAAAATTAAGAAAGTGCACTTACTTCAGATCAACTGAAATGCAGCAGAAATCTTTCACCCATGAAATCCGTTGTTGAAATGAAAATCTGATGTTCTATGGACGACCTGATTGCTGCTTTCTTTAAGCAGTGGATGAAAACGCTCCTGATTCCGAGAACCCAGAAAAATTTGTTTTGTCGTAAACAAAGTGACCAAAGGCGAGCCTTTGCCCCCCCAATGTCTCTAAAAGCCAAAGAACCAGAATCTTTGCTAAAAGCTATTTGGAGCAAGGTCACAAAAAAGTGGGAAATTCCAGCATTTGGAATCGCATGCAAGCTATAAAGTAAAACTTTGAATTCCCGAAAATGAGTGATTTGCTTTCTAAAAAGTAAAATTTTGCGGACAGAAAAAAAATTGCTGTCAGGGCGCTTCGAAAAGAAGTTTGGGAAAATAAATGAAAAGATTACGTTCATGCATACCTAATGCGCGTAAACTTTGATTATAATTAACGATCCGGTGCATATCTCTTTGGTCTACATTAAACTATTGTTCAAGAACTTAAATACTTTCAAGCATCTTCGGCTCTATATATTATTTTATTCCTCGAGATGAAAGATTCGCTGAAGTCTTGTTCCAGTTTAATTGACAACACTTACTTAATAAAATAATGCAGTAAGTACACAAACTTAATATACAACTTATTACAGTTAAATGAGTAATGAGATTTTCATAAAATAAATTAAATTGCGTAAATTAATGTAGGTGTTTATATGAATAAAAATAACAAGTTTGATGTAAGAAAATAAATAAGTTATTTTGAAGAGAATCAAATCTTCAAATCAAGAAAATCTTTAAATCAAGAAAATATATTTTTTTGCAAATGTATATAAAAATTTAGCTCACATGTTAAAATTCATTAAAACATTTTAGCCTCATATATGAATGTTAGGATGCTGGTTAAAATAATTTAAATTTATATGAAATATCAAGATTGTTTTCCAATTCGTAGAGGTTTTTAACCAGAGGAAAATTAATTTTAAACGTAAAGACGATTAAAACGCAAAAATAATTTTGATAGCACATTAAAATGCTGTTGGAAAAAAAAGAACATTTGCATACCCTTTTTTCATGTTCGTGGAAAAAAGAAAACGAAGTAAAATGCCAGAAATACATTTATGAATTCATAAACTTCATTTTCAGTCTTTTTAGAATTCATATTATATTCGTAAAAGTGACGAATGAAATATACCATAAAAGCGCTAGTTTTTTTCCGATACATTCGGATTCGTATAATATTTGTAAAAGTGACGAATGAAATATACCAAAAAAGCGGTAGTTTTTTTTCGATGCATTCGGATTCGTATAATTTTCGTAAAAATAACGTGTGGAAAATAGCGATAAAGCGTCAACAATATCTTGAGCCTCTTTTATTCGTATAAATTTTGTAAAAATAACGTGCAAAAAATACCATAAACTTATTTCACCAAAATTATACGTATATTTTTGGAGGCGTGCTGCCTGGGGTAGAGCCTTACATGTTAAATAGGATGGTGGAAATGTTGTTACAGAATAAGGCGTATTCCTCAGTAACTTGAGGTAATAATTTTGTCCATACTATATTACCTCGATAAGAATTTAGTTTTCATTTTAAACTAGTACTATTGTTTGATTAACTCGTTCTACTACTTTACCATTATTTTGAGGTCAATTGGCAGTAGTCAATAATTGTTTTACATTATGATTCCTTAAAACTGCTTAAATTTTGAAGCAGTATTTCTATCACTTCAAATTTTCTTTGGTACTTGCATTTGAAAAATCTGTCCAAAGCAATTAATGTAAATATCAGTAGTTGCACTTTTAGAAGCAAAAGTCCATATACATCGAGTTGTATGATCAATAAAATGGGAATATACTTTTTAGTAGAATTATAATAATATAGACCACCAACAATATTAATAGACAATATTCCAAAAGGTTCACTAACGGTTGAAAAAGATTGCACAAAACGAAATCTTTTTTTGTTCACTTTTCTTATTGAGTTGACATACTTCACAATGTTTACAATAGTTTCTAACATCTTTAACAATTCTTGGCCAATAGTATTGAGGAGATAATAAATTTAGCATTGAGGAGACACCAATATGTCCAAAATTAAGAGGTGCTTTTCCAAATAATTTAGTACGAAGAGATATTGGAATGACTATTTTATGTAGTCCTTGTTTTTTTAGTGTTTAGCACATCATTAACTATACTTAGGATTAGAGACATTATCTAAATTTTGATATTCTTTAATTTCTTCTAATGATAGTAAATTAACTTTCAAACTTAAATTTTGACAAATAGGATTTCTAGTTAGTGTATCATCTTCAACATTAGTAGCACCTTTTTTGTACTTAATATCAAAGTCATACATAGATATTTTCAGATGATGTCTATATCTATATGTGTATGTCTGAATTCCTAAACATTCTAATTCAGTAATTGCATAATTTTGCTCATAAGACCTTAGTTTTCTGGAATGGAAAGCAATTGGATGTAGGTTGCCATCTGAATGTTCTTGTTTCAAAACCACACCAACAGTTTCTTTAGATGCATCTACAAATACATAATAACGGGATTTTCGATTTAACAAAGTTAAAATAAGTCTTGAAATTAGCGCATCTTTTAAATATTGAAAAGCTGCTTGACATTTATTAGTCCACTTATAAGGAGTATCATTTTTAAGTAAATTTGTTAAAGGAGCTCTAATTTTGGCATAATTTTGAATAAATTTATGTTATACATTTATTTTTCATAAAAATCTTTGTAATTCTTTAACATTTTTAGGAGGCTGTAATTCTTTAATAACCTCAATATTTGCATTACTAGGCTGATATTTTCCTGCTTGAATTTGATATCCTAGAAAATTCAATTTTTCTTTAGCAAAATTACACTTAAATTGTTTTAATTTTATATTCTCTTTTTCACATATGTCAGATATTATTTTAAGATGTTTAAGACGTTCATCAAAACTTGGAGAATATAATATCATCAAAATAAATTAAAGCGAACTGCATTTGATAGTTGTTTAAAATGTGTCTAAGAGCTCTTAATTTTTCAGAATCATTTTTATTTAATTTTATATGACAATAGCCTGATGCTAAGTCCAATGTGGAAAACATTTTTGCATTTGTTAACTGATCTAATACAGCATCAATTGTAGGAATGGGCTCACTGTCTGTTTTGGTAATTTGATCAAGTTTCCGATAATTAATACACAATCTAGATTTTACTTGTTCATCTTTTTTATAAGCTAAAGTTACAGGTGCAGCATAAGGACTAAAAGAAGGTCCAATTATTTCTGCATTTAGCAATCCATCTATCTGTTTCTCATCTCATTATTATCTTTAGGAGAGGGTCTGTAGGGTCGAGAGGCTATAGGTAATTTTGAAATTAAAATTACTCGTGGAGGTTCCATATTAATACAACCCACATCATATTTATTTTTAGCATACATCATATTTATTTTTAGCGAATATATGATTATAGTTACTTAATATTTTTTTCAATTGATCATTATCAAATTCAGTATTTTCAGCATAATTATAAAAATTTTTAGTACTTACACTATTTTTACATACAAAATTATTCTAAAAATGTTCATTCATGCGTTTAAATTGATACACTTCATAATTATTAAAACTTAATTGCAATTTAAATAAAGAAACACAAGATAATGTTGATAATAATATGTAAGTTAAATTAGAATTCACAACAAAAATATTATAGTGATATTAATTTTACAAACTTGACATAATAATTTAATTACTTTAGTCACAACAATAATGAATATAATTTCATATTAGGACTATTGTTAAGAAGCTAGATTTGGGCATCAATAGAATTAAAAAGATTTGCAGATAACACACATACCTGCGACCCTTCATTGATAATCGCGAGAACTTCTTCTAGATTAATCTGAACCTTTACCTTAAAATAATTTCAGTTTTTATGAACACCTTTTTGAGAATTTTCACTATCATAGATAAAGAAGGAATGATCTATACGGATTAACTACTGGCCTTGTGTGAAAATTTCTCCATGCCCCATTCGGTGGAACATAATAGTAGCGAGCAGGAAACTGTCTGGGAGAACTATACCTTGAATTTGAAAATCTTGGTTGAAAAACATTTGTTAGCACACTTTGTCTAGGAATTGAAAATTTTGGTTCTACTAGTGAACTTGTGGTAGAAGAACTTGGGCTAGGAAATAATTTCATAGTCAAAGTTATCGAATATTGTATCTTATTTATATTTTGCAAAGTAAGCAACATTTTCTGTTGCTCAGGTAACCCCTGATTTAACGTCTCGATTGTAACTTGATTATTTAATTTTAGGCTAGCAGCGCATTTTAACTTTTCTCTAAAATAGTTTTCAATGTCATTGAATTTAGAGTAAGTAATATTTACAAATTCACTAAAAGTAATTGTTTCTCAGTGGGCAAAATGCGTAAGAAATTTATCTTTAACGGCTTGCCAATCTAATTGGATGCATTCGTGTAGATAAAAAGATAAGGCCACGGCATTCGGAGAACATCAATGATTTTTCCTTATCTCCAATATTTTTGGCGTCACTTTCTAACAATTCACCATAGGCTTTTCTAAACAATTCACGATAGGCTTTTCTAAACAATTTTCACCAATCACTTTGCACTTAATGCACCGAAAACTCAAATTTGAAGCACTAAAAATTAAAGCACCAAATTCGAATACTGAATCACTTTGCACATATCATAACACTGAAAAATTTGCAAATTAATCAATATTGAATAGCCAATTTCTTGGAAGAACCGATATTTTAACATTCTATGACACTTTTTCTTTTCCCTATAAACACCGTTAGAATCATTCAAAAGATATGTACATTTTTACTACGCTCAAACACACAAAATCTCTGAGACAATTAGCGAAGACACAAGAAAAACAGAATTTTTCATCGCACTTACATTATCCAATCATAATGAAATCCTATGTACACTGATTTTAAAAGTAAGACATAAACATCTGAGAAGCGAAGTACGTAAATATTTATTAAATTATTTAAAAATCTACTTGAGATGAAGGATTTAGTCATTCATAAACTCCTGTGAAAGTAACTGTGAAGAAATCTAGTTATTAAATATACCTAAATTTCTAACGATTATAAATATTATCATAACCTTAACACTGAATTCTAAACATAACTTGAAATTCTGTTGACAAATACGTTTATAAAACTATTTAACTAAGAATTGTTCGTACTGGAAAGCAATTTGTTAAAAAGTACTGTAAAGCAAATGAAATGCGTGCTTAAAGAAGTATTAAAGAAGAGTTTTAGAATATGTATAAGGTATTTTTCCCGCCTTCTTTGCATGTTTTCGTGGTGCAGTGGTCAGCACGCTCGATGCGTAATCGACAGGTCCGTGGTTCGATTCCCGGCGAAGGCGTTGCTCCTTTTGCATGTCTCCTGCTTCGAAATAACCTAATGTCTCTACATATGTATTAAAAAATTAAGGTTACAAAAAGTCTGATAAGTATTGAAATTAAGGAAAAAAAAAAGATCTAATAAGTATTAAAAGAATTATTCCCTTATATTTTATAATCAATCAGTTACAAGTTTTAAATAATACATTAAAAAATCCTTTTTTTTATTTCCTTTCAGAAATATTCAGAGAAAATTAAGTATATGGAGATGAGCATCAATATTTAACGTATTTGACTATTAAAATAAAAGGTGCTCTAATTTGAAATGGACCGAATAGAGCATTAATTACAAACTGACTTAAATTTTTCGATTTAAATGTTGCCTCAGAAGCTAAAAAATCATGTCATTTTTGAGAAAGTATTTTAGGAAGAAGCTGTGTAAATAGAAAAGAAATAATGCGTAATTTTAATATTAATAACACAATAAACATTTATCTTAATTTTTGTAATCCTTAACGAATAAAATTAAATTACCCTATAAAGTATTTCTCCCGCCTTCGTAGCATGCCTTCGTGGTGTAGTGGTCAGCACACTCGAGGCGTATTCGAGATATTCGCGGTTCGAGTCCCGGCGAGGGCATTGCTCATTTTTCATCTCTCCTAATTTAAAAAAATACCTAATGTTTACAACCTTAAATTTTTTTTCTGATGTAATCAACTAAAACTTGCGGAAATATTTCATTCAAATTAAACTGTTCTGTGAAAAGTATAGCATTTAATTCCGTACAGAATGAAACGTTGTAAAATGCCTTCTTTTCACATATTTAGGACTCCGAAATATTGTAGAAATAGTAAATATTACAATGTAATTACAAAATGTTTACATCCGATAGTGTCAAAACCATGGACATTATAAGAAATAGACCAACCCAAACGGGTTTTCTCCTTCGTCTGACGCACTCACGGCTGTCCCCTTGATCACATCCGGAGGAGTAGGGATTATTACAGAGAATTAACATTGGTTGGCTATTGCAGCGTGCATAATTGTCAAGGAAAAGCTGGTTGTAGCTCCTCATTTCACAAATTTACGTATTTTTATTTTGAAAATTGAGATTGATTTTTAAAAATTTAGCATATTTATCAAACATAATTAACGTCCAAATAATTATAAAGCTGTAGCATGCTTTCAGGCCTGGATATTTTTTTTTTTCTTTAGCTTTTCCTATGCTATAAGGAAATTTGTAACTACCACTTCTGGAAAATAGTATTTTAAATCTGAATTAATAGAAAATTTCAAACAAACAATTTTCTCTTAAATTTTTATGTGTTTATTGGTGTAAATAAGTAAAAAATACCAAAATACCTAAAAATGAACTTTTGAAAGTTTTTGTTTAAAATTCTAAATTGTGCTGCTTTTTTAAAAAAATTGTAGGTAAATATTATAGCATAATTTCTATAAAAGAGTTTTATTTCAATAATAATAGCGATTTTAACATCTTAATAATTTTTATGCATTTATTCTAACGTTAAAATAGTATTTAACTGTAATAATTAATTGTGCTAATATTTGATTGTGATTATTTTTAAAATTATAATTAGTTCTGCATAAGATTTTTTTATTTACCGTGAATTTAATTTCTTAGCCCAAAAGAACCGATAGCCCAGAAAGGCTATTAGTCTCGAAACGGCATTTTGCGATGTTTCCCTATAAATGTCCATTTCACTTTGAAAATTGTTGCCACCAAATATTATCGCCCTGTATTATATTTAAAGAAATTAAATAATAAATAATTAATTAATAAGAATCTTCATGAATACATGTATGTTTCTCTCACTGTGAAAAAACGACGGTATCTAGAGGCATAAAATTTTGAATAACGCAATCCTCCAATCAAACATAGACACCTGGAAGGCCGAATTTCGAATTTGCTTTAATCCATTTCCTATTTTGTAAAACTTTAACGAATTTTCGATTAATAAACTCAATGAGTTCAAAGCGAGCAATGGCAACACCGTACGGAAAATAACATTTTTATCTCCAGCGCGGAAATTCTAAACATATGTTATTTTCAAATATTTTGTGATATTGCCGTTGAATTGAATTTTATGTGGTTTATGTGCGAAGAACATGATATTCAATAAATAAAGGTAACACACAAAACGTTAAAAAAGTCCCTTTGGGAGTAGTATAAAATCTGAGTGCTTCCAGATTTTGCTTTATTTTATTTTTTGAATTGCACTCAGAAAAGTTTATGCTCCGAATTTTATGAATTATTAAAATAAATAATCATTTTGTAATGTTAATAATTAATGATCATATAATCAAATAAATGATCATTTTGGAATGTATAATAATTTTGGAATCCACTGTCTGAAAATACGCATTAAATTTTAAAAAGTATTATCAGATATATTTACCTTATTTGTTTTAAAGCATCGTGTACTATCAATCATGTTTGATTTTACTTTAATTGTATACAAAAGTAAGTTAATATATTTTGTGTATAGAGTTTTTACCGTTTTACCGAAGTAAACATGTTTATACAAGAATTATGCATGAAAATAATGCGCAAAATGCAGTAAAAGGTGCTTTAATGAGATATATTAAATCTTACTTGAAAAAACCGTGACATTCATAATCTCATCAATATAAAACGTATCACATTTAATAATTAAAAACAGTTATGTGGTATAAACGCCCTAGGTTTCAATGTTAAAGTAAACTAGATCGTCCCTACTCCTTCTTGTGGACATGTGGGGGAGCTGCACAGTGCTACAAAGCAGTGTATGGGAAAAACCGGTTAGGACCTCTCCTCTTACTTCCGACCACCATGACGACTGCGAAGGGATAGTCAGCTCTTTTTAAGTTTCCCCCGTATTTAGGGTGATTCGAAATTTATGACTTGACAGCATATAATCAGTATTCTTTCGAACGTAGAGTGCCAAAGCACAGCCTCAGAGGCGGGAGGGGATAAAAGCGGCATTAGAGGTTGGTGAGAAATAAATTAAAGAGGATTTTAGACATTTTTGTTATTTACTAGAAAATAACAATATCTGAAATTTCGCTTGTAACTGAAGTTAAAAAAACCCTTTGTTGCATTTCCTTTAGTCTATTTCTTGAGTTATTTTTATCTGAAGACTGGCTGAGGAAAATCGGTGTGCCAATTTATTTTCTGGGAAATTATCTTTTTTAACATAGTAATTAGAAAATAAAGTCTAAACGTCCACACTGGGTGTTCTAAGGCAAATTTGCACTTTCACGCAAGGTTATAGGCTCTCTCTGCAATGTGACATTGAGAAATGAAATTATCTCTCTTTAAAACGAAGAAAAATTTGACAATGGAGACTAAGGATTTTTTTCATATATTTCTTGATTTAGGAGTCTAACTTTATTTCAAATAATAACAATTACCGTATTTTCCGGCGTATAAGACGAGCCCCTTTGTTATACACATTTTTGAAGGATAAAGCTTTATTACTGATCATTATAATGAATTAGCAGTACTTTAAATATAAAATAATGCAAATACAAAGTAATACTTTCTGCAAATCTGGAAATAATACCTTTTAATCTTCTTCGTCCAAACCCAGACACTGATCTCCAGAGCTAAATGTAGCGTCACTTGAAAAACTTTTTCGCTTGAAACCACAAAAATTGGAAAATTTAAATGAACGCAGCTGTGATCGTCAATGACAGCGCATGCACTTTCACTGAACTCTACGTAACTGTAATATTCCCACACTCCGCAAGGAAACAAGAAAAAAATTGCATAACTCCGAATACAGGAAATTTTCAGAAATAAATGCAATCAAAAACTGAGAATCGACGTATAAGACGCATCCCGTTTTTCAGACCTATTTTCAAAAAAAAAAAAAGTGCGTCTTATATGCCGGCAAATACGGTAAATAAAGGGAATGCTACTCTTACAAAGCATACCTATAACCAAGAAGTTACTACTTAGCATTTTATTCCAAGACCTGAGAGAGGCTTAAAATATCCTGTCATAGCTGTAAAATAAGCAAGAGGAACAGACACGACAGTACCAGTACGGTCCCTGCCAAGCCTGAACCAACCTGAGAATAAACTCGGGCTCTAGTCCTGTGAAGACAATTAATTTTTCCCCGTGGTTGAGACTGCCTAAGTACAGATCCTAGCCAGTACTTCCCAGGAATTCTCCTGAGTCAACCCCCGGGGGGAATATTTAAAAACAGCATATCTTTAGAATTTCCGACAGACAGTCTCGCGCGTGGAGATAAAAATATATTTTTTCGCGCAGCGTATTACCACTGCTCGCTCTGAAAATGCTGAGTTAATAAAAATATGTTAAAGTTTAAAAATATGAAATAAATAATAAAACAAATTCAAGATTCGGGCTTCCAGGTGCCCATATTCGGGTGGAGAACTACGTTATTCAAAATTTGATGGCTCTAGGTACCGTTGTTTTTTCACGTTGCGAGAAACATGCCCACATTCATGCAGATTCTTCATTATTTTGTTTCTTTAATTATAATGCAGGGCGATAATATTTGGTGGCGACAATTTGAAAAGAAATACAGCCGTTTATAGTGCTTCGACGCAAAATGGCGTTTCGAGAACAATAGCCTTCATGTGCTAACGATCCTTTGGGCTAATAAAGTAGTGATAAAGTATACAAACAGGTATATTTTTTGGGACATTAAAATTCAGATCTAAATACTCTGTTTACCAAAATTACAATTATAAATATATCTTATAATTATAAAATTATGTCCGTTTGATTACTTGGGCCGTTTATGAGTGTGGCTTTTATCTGCGTCGGCTTTTATCAATACGGGTCTTTATCAACGTGGGTTTTTATCAGTGTGCGGTTTCATCGGTGTGGGTATTTATTGCTTGGCTAACTATCACAGTGGGTTTTTTTTTTTTTTTTTTTTTTTTTATTTGTCGCGTGCGTTTTGGTCCAGTGGGTTTTTGTCAGGGAGCACTCCAGTACATCTTTAGAAATATTGAAGTTGCTAAAAATTAGAAGTTGGAGTCACGAAAAGCAAAACCAAACAATTCTACGCACTCAAGATTATTGTATTAGGGCCTATTAACACTTAACAGACGGGTCATGTAAATTTACGTTTTTCCGTTGTGATTTCCTAGGACGGGCCACTTAGATTTACGTTTTCGCACATTTTTACGCACATTGTGTTATTTTTTCTTAGTACTATCTGTCTGTTAATTCTACTGCGCAGTTTTGCTTTTTAGGTAGTATTTGTAAATAATTTCGTAACCTTTAAAATGGCAAGCACGAAAGCTTGTTCTGTGGAAAATACGAAAATCTGTGAAGAAATTTAGCAGATACGTTATCCGATTTAGGAAGTGATAACGAATCAGAAAACTGTAAGCGGAACAAGATATATATATCAATTCTGCCAGGTTCCAAATCATAAGGGTTACTGTTTTACAAAATATCACACTCTTAAAAATTACTAAACTTGGTAATAAATAACTTTGTAAAATATTATTATAAGAAGGCGTTGATTTAATAAAATGGAAACTCTGTAAATCCATACATACATTTTTATTTAATTCTCCTTGATAAATGCTGGGAACCGAGAAAAGCAGAGAAGATTCGACCCGTCCGTTAAGTTTTAAGAGGAGATGCGCCCTGCGCTTTCCATCAGCAAGGCTGCACGCGTGGCGCTGTGGTGACAAATTAAAATTAGCGTACTGAAAAGCGACATTAATGGAGCTATTGGGGAGAATATCACGGATGTCCTAGTTGAACTAACAGAGTGCGAAGGGTTAGCAATCTCACTCACCGATTTGATGACAGCAGGGCAACTGTTCTCACTTAGGAGCATCTTCTCAAAGCAAGGTTATTACTAGGAATACGAGGCAGTGTATTTAGTTTGAAAAAGATGGCAAATTTTCAATATCTCTCTCACTGTGTGGACCTTTAATAGCTAAATTCATCTATACTGGTTAATCTTCGTTTATTCTAAAAGGTACATTGCACTTAAGTGGCTCATATGTAATCTCTAATTACGCTTAAAACTAAGAATCTTATTAAAAATGCAATAATAACCTTGTATACTTACCCTATAATATTCCAAGATGTCAAGTGTTAAATGGTGTCCTTCTTCCGAGAAAATGCAGAGGCATGATAGCAGTTCGAATAACTGCTTCTTTACTAAAGGGTTTTGAGAGCATAGAACTGAAAAAGATATACATGTAGTTTTTAAACAGGTGGCATAAAACACAGAATTTTACTCAAATACACACAAAAAAAGTCCTCATAAGCAAACAATTTAAAATGTTCAATAAAGAAGATATACGACCTTCATTAAGAATATGGTCATTAATAGCGCATGAAGCTCAATGAATCTCTAATATTGCTCTCGAGATACATTCATTGAATACTATACGAAGAGCTTGACAGGTTATAGAATTTATAGTCAACAGGTGCGGCATTACGAGATCGCGTTTCATCCTTAAACATCCGAAGTCGCTAAGAACATTTCCACATAACGAATAAAAAATTCCTGAGTTCAAATACTAATCGGGAGCCTAGGTCTTTATCATTTTATGCGAAATTCAAATGAATTATCGCTTATTCGTTAGATGGCTATAGCAGCATTTGAGCCTTTCACTAAAAGCGAACTTACAATACTCCTTTCTAAAACAGTGCATAATATCTAAGCATCATTTTTTGACTTAAAAAATATATTGACATATCTTAACAATACTGCAAATACTAAAAAGGATGCATTACTCTAAAACGGCATTAGCTTTAACTCAAAATGTTTTTATTCGGATTTCAATTTAGACTTTATTAAATAATTTGCAAAAATGCTACGGATCTCTAAATTCGAAAATTTTTAATTATAGACTTCCACCTTTGAAGTTAATATCTTTTTCCATTTCTGCTAATCACCTTGAGCAGTGTTTTAAAGTGAAAGACACTAGCGTTTTACGTAATATTTGTTCTTCACCCTTTTTTCCAATCACCTAAGAAACCACAAGAGATTAAAATGACGGATTTTGTTTCTTAAATCATTGCCTGTAATAAAACATGTAACTGCTCATTTTTCATAATATGAACTAAAAATAAGGATTTCAAGTTACCTACACGCATCACGATTAATTTTCAAATACAAATTCGACTGATGTTAAAAATTAGAAAGATTTATTAGTAAAATTAATGGAGTTTTACTAGTTGACAGAGCTAAACCTAACTTTGAGTCAAGTTATTTTGTCTAAATAACAACCAGAACTAAAATTTCATAATTCACTCTTTATTCGCTCGTCACAGGTTAGTTAAATGTAATACAAACAGGAAAATCTCAGAAATAAAAAATGTTAAAAGAGATTTTAAGAATAACTTAAAGTTCTGAATTACGATATACATGCATAATTGCATTTTAATAAAAATACGGAAAATATTATTGAAGATTTTCTTCTGGTCATTTCTACGACCGATTTTTAAGTTCATAACCAATTAAGATCATTATTACGATAAGCTGCGACTAAAAAGGGCTTTTACAAAGTAGTACGCACAACGAGGAAAAATTTGAGTAGAACCCTAGTAATACGCTTAGTGTCACCAAAATTCTGCAAATGCTGGAAAATGCCATTTTATGAAGGAGGAATGTTTTCTATTAATTATTTGACAAACCGTGTATAATTAACTCTATTTATCTCCATCATTTTCAAGAATTTTTTGCTGCCATTTGAAGTTTTAAAAACATTTTTCTAAAACTGAAATATTCTTACGTGCTTCAACGGCTTTAGCTCTAAATCTTAATTTGTTCAAATGTGAAATGTTCAAATATCATAGGCTTAAGAGTTAGAAAGAACTGTTTCTCTTGCAATTATTTTAATTCTACGGAATATCTTACTGACATATTTTCTTGGAACATGCGTCAGTTATAAATATGTACCTTTATATATGTCAACAGTTTTAACTTAGCTGATACAGTGTATGTTGAGCAATTATTTAAGAAAGATTAGATTGCAGGATCTCCAATTAGTTGTTATAATCCTCATTTATATACATATGTCTTTTATCTAATTTTATTTGATAATTCTAAATAATTGAATTTTTATCTTCATCTAATTTTAATGGTTTATTAGGTTATATATATGGGCAGTGAATAATGCTTGCTTTATAAAAATAAAACTTATATTTTTACTTTCTTTTCTATGTGTGTGTGGGGGGGCGGAATAGGTTCAGAAAAAATTTACTAACACATCATTTTCCAAATCATGTATATCCTCTTGCTTAATTGACTTTGCTTTTAAACTTAAGTCGGTTGCTAAACTATTAAAAATGAGCTAACATATTTGAATTTCCTCTTTCTTTACATAAAAAATTTTCTTGCAGGCTATATTATCGTCTAGGTTTGGTTTCCTGAAGTATTTCTGTGACAAATTTCCGTACTTCCACCATTGTCTGTGTTTAACATTGTTTATCCCAAGATAAAAGCTATAAATTCCTCTGTGCAATCCATACAGAATAAATAATACAGATCGTGTCGCTATGGGTGGTTTATAAATAGTAAACGTCAAAACTAACAGAGCGAAACCCTCGATGGGTTTAAGAGAAGCAGCGGACAGGATGCTTAATTCCATGACTAAATATTGGCTAACATACGAATATATATCCTAATTAATGTTGCGTAAAAATGAAATAGGGTTGTCACAATAATTGGAACGATTTTAATGAATGGTTTCTGTCACAGACTTTAAGATAATTCCAAATTATTCATTTTTAACATATGAATTTTAACTTTACGGAGTAACTAATTACTTTATTAGCGAAGTTCAATCTTGATTAGAAGCTAATTTCAATAAAAAAGCTTCAGCCTATTTTACGGAAGGGCTCAATGTGGTTTGAAAAACAAAGAGTCCTTTTTTATTGATATTGATGCCAAATAAAGGTCGACATATTTCAGCTATTTACATTCGCGTTGACACTTATCTCTTGCATCTACCAACAGCTTCTCCTTAAAAGTATTTCTGTAGATAGTAGATAGAGTCAAAATGATCGAACGGACTCACAATCTCAAAAAAACTCAAAGAGTCTAACTTATGTCAAGTTTGTTGTGTCAAAATACCTTTTCTTTACACATTTTTTAGATATGAAAAATCTCTAAAAAATTGCGGGGAAAAAATGAAAAATATTAAGTTTTTGAAATAAAAGGTAAGTACAAAAAATTATTTAAAAAAATAATTACCGTAAAATGTATTTATCTTTTTTTCAAACCTCTGAAAATAAATAAACCATCATTATACCTTCCATTTTCGATATCATCATCGGATATCTTTTTTAATACATTTTTAAAGAAAATAGTTATCTTCTGTACCATTAACATCTAATTTCGCCATGACTGAATCACCATATTTTGTTTCGATTTTTCTCAAAGATATCAACAGATATTTACCCGGTGTTAAATCTTTTAATTTCTGAATTTCTTGGTATGATATGACACTCATTTATTAGTTACTCATTTTTAAAAGGTCAAATTAATTTTGCAAACAATATAAATTCTTTTGATTATCATATAAAATTCCTAACCCTTTTAATTTAATATCTTTGCTTCCTTTTCAATCAATTCAGTCATTGTTTGAAAGTTCCCTGATAATACTTTTTCAGTTTGATCAGAAATATGTTTTTCACACAAACTATTAAAAAGATAGATCAAAAAGTATTTTTTTTACCATTTTATTTATTTCTAAAGTTTAAAACTTTAATATCACCTAATGAGTTCTCCATTTATTTAGAAATGCTTTTTAGAAATATATTTCCTGTTAACCTTCTCAGCCAATAAATCCTTTCTTGAAATTTTTCTATGAATTCTTCTGATAATATCTGATGGAAAGAAACAGCGCTCAAATCAACTTTACCTTGAAATTTTTCTATAAATTTTTCTGATAATTTTTTACTCTTGGATATATATCTCCAATGAAGTTTACCTTGAATTGTTTTCTATAAAATTTTCTGACAATTTCTGAAGTATAAATATTTCTTTCCAATCAATCTTATCAGCTGCGTTTCACTAAATACTTTTCATAATTTCTGATCCAAAGAAATAGGTCTCTAATCAAGCTTATTTTTTCAATACATTTTTATGAGAATCTGGAAATATATAAAAATATATTTCCAATCAACTTTATCTTCAAATTTTTCTATAAATTCTTCTGTTAGTTTCTGATGTCTAGATATTAATTTCTAGTCAACTATATTTCGAAATGTTTCTACAAATTTTTCTGATAGCTTTTTACTAGAAGTATGTTCCCAATCAAATTCATATAATAACAAATCCATTTATTTAGAATTAAAGGACTACATTTTCCAATTCGGTTAAAATCATTTTTATCATGTCCTAATGCTCCTGTATTAATTCCATCTTCTAATGTGAACCTTTTATCATCTTGATATAAAGTTAATTTATTTACTTCAATTTAATATAAATCATGTTTCTTACATAATGATATTTGTTCATGGTTTTGTATTGTTCATATTTATTGAATAAACAGTTACTATAATCTTCAGAAGTAATTCTATTTTCAACCAGACATTTCTTAACTCCTTTAGGTTTTTTACCTATTTCGTCTTCAGTTCAATTGGCATACATTTTTTATCCTATCTCTAAAAATCAATAAATAGTTTATCTTTGTTTTCATCTTTCATTTCACTTAACACTTTTTTATTTTTTAAGGTGTATTATATCTATTTTTTTTCAGAATAATTTGAAGAAATATGAAAAGAATCAATAATTCTTTTTCATATCTTCACAAAAATCGTCTATTTTAATATCATATATAATTCATTCAATTCGAATTAATAACTACAGCAGCAACGGGCGCAGTCAGTGTCTCGGAGGGTGACCACCAGCGAGAGCGACGACAGATGAAGCTGCGCTGCTCATCTCCACACGGTGAATCATCTTCACCTCCCTTTTTCTCCCCGACCTGAAGTCGCCGTCCCCTGGACACAATACAAATCACGCTCATCACTCTCAAGTGCCGTTTTTACGGCAATATTTCAACTGAGCTGGTAACGTCGCACTTCGCGCGATAAATCAGCATAAATTCAATGTTGGTATTGGTAGTTCAAATTAATAAAGTCTTGAGTTTAGACTTGAGTACTTGCCTGTTCATTTGTACGTTCCGTTCATCTACGCGGCAGTTTGGTGGAGGCGCCGGGTATCGATCCCGGTACCTCTCGAATGTAACATGTAATCAGAAAAGTAATGTGAGATCTTTATAGCTAGGCTTCATCACATTGTAATGAAAATCATGAATTAAACATTTTGTTAAATATAAAATACGCATTCCTAAATAAATCGCTTTATTTAATTTTATTTATGTTTTATTCATATGAAAAGCTGCTAAATTTTCATTAAACATTGTTGTACCTTCAAAATTTTGTTTAGCAATCAGTTTTTTAACTCTATCATAATAGGTACATAATATTATAGTCATTCTTTTCCTAACATTTTCAATAGATTTTGCATATGGATAATTAATCATTAATTTAAAATCCCAAAATCATTAGCAGAAATTCAGAAGCTTCTGTTTCTAATTTATCAGCACAACTATCATAAATATCCAATTATGCATACTTTAGTACAAGATAATTTTTTATTTTAATATTCATTCTTTAAGTTCTTCATTAGCATCGTTAGGATAGTTTTTATAATCCGGAAATAATTTAAAATCTACTTTTAAATGCTTTTTCTGACTTAAAGCTTCAATTATTAAATTTTTAGAAATTTAATGTCTTTTAATGTATAAAAGACCATGAATTTCCTCAATTTTTATATACATTGCCCTCCAAAAGTTAAGGAACAGCATGTTTTTTAAAGCTCGCCATTACAAAAATATCAGTAACTTTTAAACTCACGATTTATATGCATGGCAGTAACGAAGGTTAAGAAAATATATGAAAAAACAATAGATACCACTTTTATTTTATAAAAATGAACACTTATATAAGAGTTGGAGAAAAAAATTCAAAACGTGTAATTTTTTCACAAGCGTTGATCTTCAGTTGTTGTTACAGTTTCGTGGACAATATCCAGGAGAAATCGTTTGCCCTATTCGTTATGGAGGCGGGCCAATCAGATGAATGAAAATTGAGGTGTCACAAACTGATGCTGGTAGACGTCTCAATGGCTGTCGTAATGTGGTCTACTGATTATGGATTCAGTTTGAATCCGAGGATTCTGTGTCTAGAAGACATGTTCAAAGCAGACCTAGAGTTACAACACCTGCGGGAGACCGTTATTTAGCTCTTTCGGCCCGAAGGAGGAGTAACATTACTGTGCCTCAATTCATGGCAGATCATTTAGTGGCAACAGCAACACGAATCTCAGCTACTACAGTGCGCAGACGCCTGCACAATACAGGTCTGCATGCAAGACGACCAGTTGTTTGAGTCCCCTTGACGCGAGGACACAGAGGTTCCGTATATGTTGGGCAAAAGAACACATCGCCTGGACTAGTCAACAATGGGCGTCTGTTCTCTTCACAGACGAGTCCAGTTTCACACTGCGGAGTGATTCAGGTCGACAGCTTATCTGGAGGTAACAACGCACCAGATACAAGCGTTCCCACATTGTGAAAAGACACACTTACAGAGGTGGCGGAATAATGGTTTGGACTGGGATCTCTCTCGGTGGTCACACTGACCTCCATGTTTTCCATGGAGAAACTTTGACTGATATGAGATATCGAGACGAGATCCTTGATTAACATGTCCACCCATATGCCGCTGTTATTGGTGCTGGACTTCTTCTGATGGACAACAATGCGCGACCGCACCGAGCTCGGATTGTCGAAGAATATCTTCAGGATCACGGTATGGAGCGGATGAAATGGCGAGCTCCATCCTCTGACTTGAATCCGATAGAGCATCTTTGGGACTACCTTGGGAGACAGATTGCTGCTTTACGTCCTCCAAAGTCATTAGATGATCTTAACAGGGATTACTCCGTGTAAGGTCGTTGCTTCCCATTTCACTAACAGACAACTTAGTTCACAGCATGGAACGTTGCTTCCGTCAATGTATTGCAGCTAGGGGTGGACATATTCCTTATAAAACCCATTTTTGTAATGTTACCACCCCATTTTTCCTCAAAAAAACGATATACTCTTTCTCCAAGACTGGATTTCTCTGCCAAGAGTGCACGTTTTTGCTATAATTCATGATTGTTTTGAACTTTCGAAACATTCTATGTCGCATTCATTAAAGAACTGTTTAGTGGACATGTCCTGTAAATTCTTGTTTCTATGTTGCTTCATTTCCGAATTAGAAAGAAAAAACATGCTGTTCCTTAACTTATGGAGGGCAGTGTATATATGTAACCCAGTATGTTTTTGGCCTTCACTTATAACCCGATTCTACTTCCAAAACTTCTTGTTTTTTAATTAAATTGTATTTCTATGTTTTACACTTTTTAAATGATGATTTTTATAAAATGTTTTCTAATGTTTATCACGAATGTCAAGTTTTATTTGCGGTGTTCTAGGTTTCTTTGGTTTTGAAAATAAATCGAAGAAACAAATTCAAAAATTGGTTATTTTGTTCTTTACCTTATATATACTTCATAATATGATTTATTCAGGGATTAAGGGACTTGAAAATTATGTCTTTTGCAATAATCTAATGATTCTTTTTTATTTAGTTATTAAATACTTTTCATCATTAAATAAAATAAATTTGTGTTTTAATGATCTTAAATGATTTTTATACATGATGGATTATAACATTCTCAAGTTCTACATTTAATTTTTGGTTTAGAAAAATAATCATTTTGAAAATTAAATGCTGTAATAAATTCTTTTTTTTTCACCTGATTTATCACAAAATCTATAAGATCTTTTTTCTTAAATCTTGAATAATCACGAATATTATGAGTTTTACAAAACTCACATAATTCACGTACAGTTAAGAACTGCATTTCCGTTTATTAGGAAATATTTTTTTGAAATGAAATGTTTTTCGCATCTTCAAAGACCATGAAATTTTAATATGATATATAATTTTTAATAAAAATGAAATATGTTGCAATTATTTTTAAGAACCATCGTAGTAGCTAATAAAAAGATCATAAAGGTCTAATGTGATATGAAATTTTTAATAAAAAACAGCATTTATTTAACCGAAAGGCCTTAAATCTTTGTTATCACCAGATCGTTTGTCATGCTAATTACTCCTTGAATGTCTTCGTTTATGAATATATGTATATTGTTTTCCACATTCACAATTATATTTTGTATAACTATTTTGAGATTTGCAAATTTTACAAATACTGTCACGATTAAATTTGCCATAATTACGATGTTTATGAAAATCATCTAATGATTTTGCACTCTTGCAGTGTGTATATATTCTTATCACATCCATCTATTAGATTTGTTTTTTTAAAAGATTCTTGTAAGAAATCGTTCCAGATATTTTCATGTTTTTCTACGGTATATTTGAAAAAGTTTTTAATTTTAAGCATAATAATCATAAATTTTCTGCTCTAGTACTTAAAGATTTTTTAACGTACAAAATTTAGTAATATAATTAAAATGTCATCAGCTTGTCCTGTTAATTCTATGTTATTTTTTTTTAATTTATAAATATAACGAATTCTATGACCTTATTTCTGTTTTAATATTTCAAATTAGAGATATATACATGTCCTCAAAATTATTATTAAATATTATAAAATATTTACTATTTAGTCTTTTGCTTCTAGAAATAATGTATTCATTTTTTCTACCTCTACTATGCATATCCACCATAATATTCTCGTTTTCTTCAGTTACACAATCATAAAAAATAACAATACTTTTAAGTGATAGATCAAGATCATCAATAGTAATAAATTCATTTAAAGTTGAATATGAAATATTAAATAAATAATACTTCTTTTTTATATTTTTTACATCAATGTAACATTTCTTTCGTTTTCTTTTTGTTTGAATTCATAGATTTAATAATTTCGAGAATAACTTCTCTTCCAGTATCTTCAAAAGGAGTATATTTTTCTTGTAGTTTAGAATATTTAGATTCATCAATATTTTTAGCGCATACATGCATCAAAATGTAAATATATTTAATTAATATTACTGTTACGGTTGTTTTTACCTGAACTTGAATATCCAACAATTAAAAAGCTAAAGGTGTGAATAGCTAATAAAGAATGTTGATCATCTGGGTCTGTAAAGTTATAATCATCATCATCTTCACTGTCGTCTAATATTATAGGAGGATATTCCTTTTTTGCCATTTATTAAGGATTAATTTACGCCTAGTAAATAAAACTTTACTAATAAAAACTGACAGGACAACAACGGTTTAATTAAATAAAAGGATTTGAATAAATTAGAAAAGAACGAGAAAGAAAATTTAAAAACAAGCAAAAGATTCAATTGAAAAAATAAAATTATTTAAAGAAGTAAGAAAAAATGATTAAGATCAATTAGAAGAAAATCGGGTATTCAAAACACTTTAGATAAATTTCATAAACATATTACGAGAAAAATAGAGAAATAGGAAAAATCAAATAAGGATGTTATAAAAAATATTCATGAAGCTATTGACTATATTTAATTTCTCCCATTAGAATCATTAAGAATTACACTTGAACCATATAAATTAGAAAAATTATTTCGAGAAAAATCTACAAGAGGTACTCAAATTAAGCTTAAAGCAGATGACATATTAGATACTTTTATTGATAAAGGCGTAGATAAAAAAAACTCCTTCAAAACAAAGGATTAAATTACCAAGTGAATTTCTGAATGACAATTTGGAAACATTGAACGAGGTAATAAAAAAGCAGAAACAAGGAAATAGGAAATTATACTGCAATCAGCTGCATCTGGATCTACTATTAAAAGAAACAATGGGGGAAAACATAAAAGAAGCACATGAAGGGAAAAAATGACTTGTAGGGTTCCTCACGTCTTGTGTCCAAGATGAACGTCGAGGAACCTAGTGAACTATGTAGCGACTTATCGCTGAGTTCAAACAACTGAAGATGTAGACTCGAGAAGCGTTAAAATTATTATTCATTCATTCAAATATTTATTATTAGTCATTCAAATATTTATTATTAGTCATTCAAATATTTATTATTAGTCAATCAAATATTTATTATTGTTATTTCATTCAAATAAGAATAACAGTCGGCCCCTTCTAGGGCTCATAGGAAGTCTGTACTCGGGCTTTAACTCAAAATAAGAAATAAGAAACTAAACTATAATTAATTAAACGAAACTTAACACAATTACCTAACGAAGCTAAACACAATTACCTAACGTAATTGGCCCTTAAATTAAACTAGCCAGCGAGTATCAAATGGCACGTAAAATACGGCTAAGCGTAACAAATTCAAGAGTGACTTAGCCCGAAGGTAAAGACAAGCTGCTAAGAATTCCTAGCATTCTCTATCGAAGTTGAATCTTCCTTAAATACTTCTTCTAACTCATTTGCATTCAACGCGATTCTAAATACTCATTCTGGTACAGAGTTGTAAGTGGAAACACGAATTGATAGGAAAGGGGTTTCAAAATTAAAATAACTGTTATAAAATTAAAATACACCGTACAGACTAATCTGCATATTTTTAACCATTTGTGAATATTATTCTTCAATGGAAAGAGGATAGACAAAAGAAAAGAATGGGTAAAGTTATAGCTGAACTGGGTATACTAACAGATAAAATATGTAAAGGAATAAATCAGAGAAGTTATTTAATCAAGTACTTTTATTGTTAAAAATGCTATGGAAAAATGGAACAACAACTAAGGCAGATATAAAACGATTTGGAATCAATTTCTATCCGAAAGACTAAATCAGAAAGACATCCTTAATAAATGAGTGACTATATAAAAAAGAAAGTTCTTTTAATTGATAGAGAGATTAGTAAATCAAAATAAGCTATTAAGAATGAAGAAGAAATAAAGTTACAAATAGGTAAATCTAAAACTCCAACGTATGATATGTGTTTAAACAAAACACAAATTAGTCGAATTAAGAAGGGAAAAAGAATTACTATAGTAAATATCAGTTACGCACAATCTTAAAAAAACAGGTCTCTAAGTCAACTAAGCCGAAACAATGCGGAACATTATGTAAAGATATTTTAAATCAATGTATGAAGTTCTTAAATATACCAAAAATACTTGAAATGTTAAAAATATTATTAAGAAAAATATTTATATTGCGAGTAATGATGCTTGTTTGCATTTTACTGTTCTTGGGCAAGAGAAGCTGTAAGATACGCTATGTAAACGCTACCTCAAAATGTTTTTATACTCCGAACTGGATTGCCACAAGGTGCAGTTAATAGCTGCTGCCTTTTTATCGTCTATATTAATGTTCTGATTCCGTTGCTGAAGACATTTATGGTTGTTTGCGGACGATCTCTTTCTATAGACCCAGGCAGCAAAAACGAATGCCTAAAGTTCGATATTGGGAAGAAACTAAATGAAGCACTTTTGACTATGGAGAGATGATGTGAGTAAAATAATATGTTGGTAAATTTGACAAAAATAGCAGTACAGAACTTCTCCCTTATGTACCGAAATATTACGCCCGAAATCTTCTATCAGAGGTCTCGTTTGACTAACAGTGATAAATGTACCTACTTAGGAGTGTTTTTTTATAATAAATTGAGCTGGAGTTTCCAAATAGAATGTTTGGCTGAGAGAGTTGAAAATGAACATTTTAAAACGCTTTGCTGACTGTTTCTGGGGTTGTTCCCTGTGAACTCTAAAACAAATGTATAAAGCATTTATTTTCCAGGTCTTTTGTTACTGCTGTGAGGGTTTGATCAAAGCTCCAGGAAACGTAAGAAAAAAACTGGAAATCTAACAAAATCAGGCCATAAGACTAATTATTGTGGTGGTAAAGATTACCCTTATACATGTAAGACTCCTTTTTACAAACAAAAGACTTATTAAAGTTACTATCAAAGAAAAAGCCATGCTGCTTTTTTGGCAAGTTAATGAGAATTGGATATTGAGTTTCACGTATTTTAATATTATTTCAGTTTTCAAATAATATTGAACAGTACTCAAATATATATACTCATGTTTGCTCATAATATCATATACAATAAAATCTCTCCTAACAGGCACCCAGTACCTGGCAATATTAAAACAGCGGCACTTTTGAAGATCTAACTTTAAATCCAAAATTTGGGCCTATGAAGTTTAAAAAATATATAATTTTCTAAATTTAAATGAGGGAAACATTTATGTTACTGTTCTGCCGACCAACGTAACAAGCCTATTTAACAACGAAACAGGGAATTATCTAGAATATAAAATGAGCTACTGATCTCTTTTTATGCGTCGAAGTGTAAACTTTGAAGTTACAGCCCATAATTTTCAGAAACAATTCATATTCAAAGTCCCAGATTTACTTTATCACTTGCTTGTAAAGAAGTTAAGAACATTACTTTATGTCGTTATTGGCTTAAATTGTGCCCAGCGATCATGTTTTTAGGAGACTAGTCAAGTGCTCAGCATCTTAACTTACTTCCGAGATTTTGAAGCTAATAAACAATCCATTCCCTCGAAGCGGAGTCAAAAGCAATTTGAAATCCACGTACACCTCTGTATCACCGCTTGATCAGTAGCTGACCGTTTTCTGAAGAACGCAACCTGTTCTTTAGAGGGAATGGCCTCGGTTTCCAAGAACCGGTTTAATCTCTTGATTGTCATTCGATCCATCAACTTTGCCGGCATGCAGGTAAGGGAAATTAGTCTATAACTGCCAGTTCTCTTAGGATCATTATCGTTTTTTCAAAATGGGAATAAAAGTGGCTTTATTCCATGCAGAAAGAACCAACCCTGACTCCTAGATGTGGTTAAAGATCCCTGAAAAGATCTTCCTTTCATAAGTACGTACTCATATATTTGAGGAAATTTGTATGGAATTTGTCAGCGGGAAACTTTCCGAATTTAAGTCCGTTTAACTCGATGAGAAATTCCTCTTCAGTAAAAGACAACATGAAGACACTCTCTGTTTTAGGTGTAATCCAGTTCTGGAACCCTGAAAAAATTAAATAATCATTTTTTAGAAATTTTGACAATTTTTTAAAGTAAGATATCTTTCTTTGAGAACTGGAATAAGTCTGTCCAAAACCATTTGAAATTTCTAAATCCGTATTCCTATTCAAATAGCGTACAGGTTGCTTTTTAGGGGTCTTTGCTATATTATTTTGAAAGTTTGAGATAAAACGATAAGTCTTCAGACCGTCTTCTCTGCAGTTAATATATGATATAAATTCATTGAAGATCCTTCGTTTTTGCTTTAAGATATTCTTTTCAAAAATAGCAGCCTGTTTTCTCCATACACGAACGTTAGAGTGCTTCTTCATTAACTCTGCTATTTTCCTCAGTCTACCCCTCTTTAATTTCAAATGACGAAGCTCATCAGTCCAAAAATATTTATATTTCCTGACCCTTCGCCTAGGAATACAAATTTTGGCTCGCCGGAGTGGGAGTTTGAAAACACCGTTTAATAAGAATATTCGGTTTCTTGGCCATATAGAATTTCTCCTTTTCCAAGCTTTGTTCTAACATCTTAGAAAAATCTTTCTATCTAACTTTTCTCAAATTCCATAAAATATTCTTACAGTTCGTTGGATTCTGATTCAAATCCGCAATCCTAGTCCTGGCGAGCCTTTGTGTCCAGATTTACGATCTTCAATAATTTTGGTATATGTAAATTGGAAGAAATCTCTTGCAACACAAAGGACCTCAGGAGTCAAATCATTATAGATCAGGTCAATAGGGTTCGAATTCAAGAGGTCTTCGACCTCTTTCTCAGCTGCATTAGAGTCATGATAACGCAATTCTGTTGATTGGACGTTGAAATCGCGCATCAAAATCCTTCTTCTTGAAGGATTTAGCTGGGACAAAACAGATTTACTATTTGGCGGTATATAAAGTGCACAGATTTTAAACTTTCTATCATATTTCCAGACATCAATACTTACGACTTCAGATTTCTCCTGAATATCTCCCATCACTTTTACAATTCTGAAGTCCGCAGTCAAGTCTTTCTTCACGCCTATGATTATACTACTACCTGTCTGTCAATAATCAGGGAGAAGGTAACGTATTGTAATATGCGAGTGTGCTGCAACCCTCCTGGAGGATAATAATAGGCCTCATGATTAACGTAGGACATCCAACAAAGCTTAAAACAAAAATACACTTAAAAACATCAAATCAATATTTCTAATGTTGTTCTATTGCAATTTATAAGTTCATCAAATACTTTGCAATTGTAAATTCTTTCCTGTGGCAATAAATTTCTTTTATGTTACCATGTTTTTCCATAACATGTCGCAACAATACGCAGTCTTCTACGAAATATCGTGCATTGTCTTCAGCACTACAAAAATTACTAAGACTACTATTTTGCCAATTAGATCTTTTCCGGTACGCCTGGAAATGCTCGTGTCCAGTAATTATTTGATTATAATCAAAATCGTATATCATGCTCATATTTTTATAAATTTTTAAAGTTCAACAAATAATCTTTCCTTTCCCCGAAATGTTCCATTTCTCTTTCAGTAATAATAATGGAAATCCTTGATTTTACCAATAACAGTTTTTATACCTGAATATCGAACACATCCCTAGTATTATCCATAGCAGCCTCTTTGGTCAGCATATCGGCTCTCTCATTGCCTCTAACACGAATATGGGTTTTCATCGAGTTCATTTTCACTTCATGTATTTTCTCAATTTTTACAATGAGATCTCATATATGAGACAAAAACATAACTGTATAACACTGCTATTTTGCTTCCAAGCCAGAAAATGTCTCTGTATACACTATATTAATATATGTTTTCAAATTCAGGTTTCCCTCAATAATTTAAGAGCAAATAGGATAGCAACCAATTCGGCTTGAAAAGCAGAGTTCTATGGTTCAAGTCTAGTTTTGCCATAATCTATTTCTGTACCAAACAAGTAAACCACATATGCTGCACCAATTCCATTGTCACAACCCGAACGGTCAGTAAATGTAACCAGTTCTCCTACGCAAATACTTACTCTCTGATACCCATTTCTTTACTTTATAAGGTATTTCTCTCGCTTTCTTAGCATGGCTTCGTGGGGTAATGGACAGCACACTCGGCGCATATTCAAGAGGCCCGTGGTTCATGTCCCGGGGAAGGCATTGCTCATTTTTCTTGACTTCTGCTTCAAAATAGCCTAATGACTCTACAGTGACGCCCGAATTAAAAGGGTGGTAAATGATGATTCTCCACCATCAGGATTTAGCGACTGGGTCCCCTAATCTCCAGTCGCCGTTTTAAAGGAGGAGTATATAAGGTAATTCTCCCGCCTTCTTGGTGTAGTGGTCAGCCCATTCGGCGCGTATTCGTGGCGTCCGTGGTTCGTGTCCCGGCGAAGGTACTGCTCATTTTTCATTACTCCTGCTTCAAAATAACCTAATGATTCTACATCTTAATGCATAATGTATACTGTTAACATTTAAGACAGAAAAACATGTGTTTTACGCAGTAACAATTCCATAAGTAATAAAATCAAAATTTTTTAACGTAATTTAAATTTATCATAATAAAAAGAATAAAATATCGAGAGGGGCGGCATACCGGCCAATATGCAGACGACTTCCATCGAGACTGTTTTGAAGCATCTGGCCAGAAGTAGCAGCCAGGGTCGTTTTATTGTATCTAATTTATTTCTGATTCGCTGCACCGCGGCCCTGGATTCCGAAGCCCCAACAGCATATATTATAGTGGGAGTAATAACTGTTTTGTAAATTAGTCTAATAATGTTACTTTTTAGAGATTATGACTCATCTTAGAAATTCCCTTTATAATATATCAGAATATAGTTAGTTCTTTTATAAATATTATTAAAATGGTTTTTAAAATTCAACTTTCAATCGAAAAAAACACCAAGATATTTAAAGTTTTCTACACATTTAATTCCAACGCAATCATATTTTAGTTATGGTGGTCTAGGTTTTTCTTTTCGGATTTTGCGTAAAACACGAAATTAATTTTTTATAAAATTAATCTCAGCTTTTCTTTTTCAATCCACTTACGGCTTCTACAGCAAATGAAAACAGTTTCGCTAATTTCTCCAGAGAGTTTTCATTAATCACATATGAAATATCATCAGCATAACATAACATTCTTTAACAATCCATACATTACGGTGTTCCAGAGCAACGGCGCACTGCAGAAACCCTGTGGGCATCCTTTGTGAAACATTCTTTCAATATAAATATCTTTATTAAATTATTTTCGTTATAATAACTAAGAAAGTTTCTGTAAATATTTTTGGATGTCCCAAAATCTCTAAGCATGCAGAGCAAAGATGTCCATCTAGGAGAATCAAACGCCGCCGAGGTATCGAAAGAGACCACAGCCACATGGAATTCAGATTTTTGTGAGCTAATAACATTGACAAGATTATGAAGATCATTTTCTGTGGAGCGGCCGGATGTAAATCCGTACTGTTTTGTAGACAAAAAAATCACTCTTTCATAAATGTAGTACAGTCGTCTATTTGTAACTTATCCAAAACTTTTGCGCAAAATTTTAACAAACATTTAGCAAACATCTGATCGCCCCACTAAACACTGTAGTAAACAAAATTCGAGAAACTTTAAACAATTTAGGAATGTAGCATAAATCAAGGCATTTATTATATTGTTGCGTTATACGGGTTCGTGGATTTGAGAGTATCCGATGAAAATACGATGCAGAACAATAAAAAGCACAATTTATTTACAAGAATCACTATTTACAGCACAGTTCCAAAATTACCTTTAAAAGCGTCGAAAATCAACAATAAATACGCTGAAACAATCAGCAACACAGCTTCAGGCTGTAACTGTTAAGGTAGCTTCACGGCAACACTAAACTTATAATAAACACCGTGGAACAATCACCACTGTCAAGCTATACTGTAAAGGTAGCTTCACGGCAAAGCACTATCTCGATCGCTTTCCGTTCACAAAACTCTCACGTAGCTTAGCACTCACAGAAAGCAGCTATTCTCACAATGCCGGCTCTCAGAAACGCAGGGGTTTATATAGCTTTTCCTTAGGTTCCACACATTTCGAGAAATATCTCGACAGGAAGTTATTCTAGAAGCTTCCCGATTGGACCATGGGATATCGCCAATTTGGTCGCCAAATGGGCGATAAAGTCGCCAATCTGGCAATTCTCCCATACACTATTTTATGGCAACCCTTGTGCTATGCCAGAAAGCTTACATACAGGCGCAACCGCCGAATTTTTCGCAACAATATAATAACACTAAGAAATCAGAATATTTCCAAAATAAAAATTTTACCGTAGTACTTGTTTAAACATTTTAAACGGCGCTTAGGCTGAGAGAAAAAGGCTGCCTGACTGGGTAGGATTTCCAACCAGATGTCAATCTGTTACTCTCCAAGATTTTCACCTGACATTTTACAGTAATAACGAAAACTCTGACTAGTACAATTTTCTCTATCTTAATTCATATAAAATAGAAACGGAACACTCACTAGAACAGGTGCAATCCAATTTAAACTTTTTCACAATTTCTTCACCATTTTTTTTGCAGTTTAATATTATCCCTTGCACTCCCTTTATTTTTAAGTAGATCTTTAATGTCACCTATATCTTTCCTAATATTCTTCAGTTCGTGATATCTATTTTGTAGGGTTTATATTTATTTTAACTAACATTTATTTTAAGTTATCTTTCCCCTTTAGCCATCATTTTTCCCTAGAAATGCAAGTGCCAGAGTATATAAATTGTAGTAGCACGCTCAGTTTATTCAAATTTAGCGGAAACTAATTGAATTAAATAGTAGACGAAACCAGAGTTCCAGAGTCTTGCTTTAAAGTTACGCTAGCGAGGTTGCTCGGTAGAATTTAGATCAGCGCGTGTCGGCCTGTGTGTCTAGCTTTGCAGAAGTGCTAGTTTTCAACTGTTTAATCAGTAATAGTGCTGCATCTCAGCGGTAATTAAAAACGCGGTTAGTTTAGGATCTCAGAGCCTCGTCGGTAGTGTTTTGATATTTGTTTATCTAATCATTACTTTCAGTTTTACGTTTTGTTTGAGTTGAACCGCCGGGTTGGCGGAGTTTGTGAGCGTCAAGTAGACGCCTTTGTCATTTTAAAGATAAAATAAAAAAAGGGCTTCAACCCCTTCTCACGTTTCTGTGTAAATTCACACATAGTAGCAGGCACTACCCCAGTTTCCTACAAGTTGGGTCAGAGAGATCTTACATTTGGCGCCCGAAAATCTCACGAATTCAAATGGCCGATAATTCGGTGGAAGCTCCTGTAGAATTTCAAGAGCAAGTTCTGGCTAACCAGTTGGAAGGGTTTGGATATTTAATCCAAACTATGAGGGCATCTATCAAGCCAACCGTCAGTTTTGACGAAAAAATTCTGTGGCGGGATTTTAGAAGGCCTAGAGAATCATTTCCAGCTGTATCCTGTGCCAGAAAGGCAAAAAATGGCCATCGCCACGTCTGCGTTAAGAGGACAGGCCGCTCTATGGTGGAAAAACATTGGACAATTTTTATTAGGAGAATTTGGAGGCCAAGTATACACGTTTGAAAATTTTAAAGCATCGTTCTTAAAAGCATTCCCAATAGTGAAAGACCGAGCAAAGCTGGAAGTTGAACTTTACAGTTTTTATCAGCGTAACATCGAAGATTTAACGCAGTTCATTTTGCAAAAAGTCAAGTGGGTAAATATGCTGTATGGGAAGAAACCTGAAACGAGGTAATTGAAATAATTTTACCCAGATTACTACCTGCTCTTCAAGACTTTATGGAAATCCGAAATCCAAGCTCCTTGCAGGAACTCTTGGAGTTGGCGGTCAAATTTCAAAACCGACGAATAACGGAAAAATCTAGAGCGGCAGCGTATCTTCAAGGTTCTCGAAAACAGTTCTCAAACCAAGCAACCGCTAGGACGAAATACTCTTATGGAGGAAAGAGTTATCAAGCCAATTCACCGAAGAACGAAGGTCAAAGCGCGAAGAAGAAATTCGAAAAAAACCGTCCGCGTACCCAGAAGACTGAGGGTCAGAAGAAAGCTTTAAACGATTAGAGGGGCCTGTAAAAGCGATGGTCCAGACCACTGAAATTTAGCAGAATCCCTCAAGAAGATACCTAAACACGGTTGTGGTAAAGAATTCCCAGTTACAAGTCATCCAAATCCTGGTTGGCGAAGTCCCAGTAGAAGCGCTCATGGATACAGGAGCGAAAGGAAACTTCTTGAGCTACAAATTCTGCAATGACAACTTTCATAGACTACGTTTATTTAAAAATAGAAACACTGAAATTATTGCCGCCCAAGGAAAAACCTGTCATTGTGTCGGGAAACTATCATTAAAAGGGCAGTTAAAGGAAGAAAATCTTAAAATATTATTTTTTGTGGTGAAAAATTTACAGAACCCAGTGATTTTAGGAATGGATTTCTTGAAGTCCGCTAATGCCAGATTGCATTTTCCTGAAAATGCAATTGCGCTGGAGATACAATAACGGGTGGTGGAGCCGGTGAAAGAACCTGAATTGGATTTAAGCCATTTGACTCTCGAAGAAAGCCAAGCCATTCAGCAAGTAGTGAGTACTTTTTCAAATTTGTTTTCAGAACGGCCTGATAATTGTCAAATTGTAACACATGATATACAACTAACATGCAATAAACCCTGTAGGGCCAAGCCCTACAGGTGTGATAAACAGAAAGAGCTCATTATTGAGGAAGACATAAAAGAAATGCTGCAAAATCAGATTATTTCGCCCATAAATAGTGATTACGCGAGTCCAGCGGTACTATGTAGGAAAAAGAATGATTTCCCGCCCTCAGATAAAAACGCTTAGAGGTTTGCTATTGACTATAGAAAGTTAAATAGCATTAGGAAGTTCCCGGTTTACCCTCTGCCGGTGATTGAGGAAATAATTAGAAAGATTAAATCTACGAGATATATGACTACTTTAGATTTAACATCGGGCTACTATCAGATAGCTATGAAACCGGAAGATATACATAAAACCGCGTTTATCACAAAATCAGGCACTTATGCATTTTTACGCATGCCCTTTGGGCTGTGTGGGGTCCCGTCGACATTTCAGAGAACTATGGACATTGTTCTAAAGTCTGTCCTAGAAAATCGACTTTAATTTATCTAGATGATATAATTATAACAAGTACTTCTTTGGAGCAGCATATTAAGGACTTGCAGGACGTTTTTTCGTTATTAAAAGAGGCCGGTCTAACAATTAACGTATCGAAATTCAAGTTCGCGACAAACGAACTTAAATACTTAGGATATCAAATTTCGCAAAAGGGCATAGAAACTCAAGATTCAAATATAAAGGCTATCAAAAGTTTCCCCCCTCCTAAAACCGCAAAGAAACTGTCTTCTTTCCTTGGGTTATGCTCTTATTAGCGATCATTCATAAAGGATTTCGCTAATATTGTAGAACCGTTGTTAGTACTTAAAAGAAAGAAAATTAAGTTTGCATGGACAGCAGAGGCGAATACAGCTTTTGAAAAGCTATAAGGAACGTTCATCAATGCCCCCGTTTTGAAATTCCCGGAAGGTGACGAAAATTTAGAAATTGCAGCCGACGCTTCGGACTATGCCATAGGAGCGGTTCTCATGCAAAAAGGGCATACATTAGCATTTTTTTTGTAAAACATTAAACGCTACCCAAAGGAATTATACAGCGACGGAGAGAGAAACATTAGCCGTATTAATGCCTGCACAGAAGTTATGAGTTTATTTCGGGAAAGCCCCAGTAATAGTCTTTTCGGATCATGCGGCCGTTAGTAGACTTTACTCGGGAAAAAATCTAACGCCCCGGTTAAAAAGATGGGCTTTAAAACTTCAAGAATATAACCTAATAATTAAGTACAAACCAGGAAAGAAAATTAATGTCGCGGAAGCACTCTCCCGAATAAAACTGGACGATGAAGGGCATGAACTCAAATGCGTTGTGTTAACTTCTAAAATCTTAGATTCCAGAGAAACAATTATTGCTGAATTGAAAGCTGATACTGAATTTGGAAGTATTTATGCGTATTTAAAAGACACTGAAAATTTTCAGCACACAGATGTGGCCGCAATAAGAAGTAGAGCACAGAACTGTGAGATAATAGATAATTTATTGTTTTATACTAAATCAACAAACGAAAACTTCGAATATAGGCCAGTTATCCCAGCCTCGCTTCGATTGAGCATTTTGAAGGAATTACATGACGCGCCAACATCGGGTCATTTGGGGATCAGAAAAACAATAAAAAGGGTACGCGAGGCGGTATATTTCCCGCAATTATACAAAATAGTAACTGCGTATGTCAGGTTCTACAATCAATGTCAGTTAATTAATGATATTAATTACAGTCCGGCCGGGTTTTTAAACAGCATTCGCGCTACATTTCCGAATGAAATATTAGACATAGATCTCCTTGGTCCTTTTCCCCAGAGTGAGTTAAATAAAAATCGTTATCTTTTAGTAATTGTACATCATTTTTCAAAGTGGACAGAAATTGTTGCACTTAAACGTGCATCAGCCAAAACAGTTGCAGATGCATTCTTACACAGGTACATTTTCAAATACGGTGCACCGATAAAAGTCGTTAGCGATAACGGCAAGCAATTCGTTAGCCAAATTTTCGAGAACATTTGCTCTGGACTTGGCATACGCCATATCAAGATGGTTCCGTACAGACCACAGGCAAACATCGCGGAAAGAGTTAATAAAAATATTGTAAAAATAATTCGAAGTTATGTTAGCACACATCACAAGCGCTGGGATGGCTATATAGATGAGTTAGCTTATGCTTTAAGAACAGCAATTCATGACTCCACTGGAAAAACACCAGCGGAATTATTTTTAGGGCGTAAGTTAATAACACCTCTAGATAAATTATTCTTTGTTCAACAAAGGGAACAAGAATTTAGGCAAAAAGATGTGCAGAAATTGATTCATGAGGCGGTTAAAAATTCAGATATGGCAAGAAACAGACAGCAAATTTATTATAATCGAAAACGCCGTGAAGCAGATTTTAAAGTGGGGGACAAAGTTTTAAAAAGAAAATTTTGTTTATCAAATGCACCAGAGTACTTTTCCGCAAAATTGGCTCCGAGATTTGAAGGTCCCTATATTATTCAGGAAATCAAGGGAGCCATATTATACCTTAAGAACGAGAGAGGAGAAACCTGTAAAGCAAGTCCCGACCAGGTGAAGAAGTTTTACGAGAAAAATGATTTTGAAGTGCTCAAAAGTTTCTTGCAGGATTCAAGTTCCCAACAATT
>KK115447.1:186588-200988 GCA_000611955.2 Stegodyphus mimosarum
AAACACCCAAGAATCAGAAATGCTTCAGTTTTTAGAAATCTTTTAAACGTAATTAGCGCAACCAAAATGGAATCGGCAGCTACTTTAGATTACATTTAGAATGACATATATGTAAGTAAAATATTTCATACTTTCTCTAAACTAAATTTGAAGTTTAATAGCAAAGCCTGGAAAATCAATTCAATTTTTTTTTAATTTGCTTACTACGTTACATTTTAATCGAGTTTAAAACTGATGAACTGTTGAGTTTTGAATGCAACTATTACTTTTTATTCCAGGTAAAGATAGTGACAATTAAACTATCAAGGGATTGAAAAATAAGGTTAATAATTTATGGATACAAAGCAATGCTTTAGAAACTTCCCGCATATTTATGGCAATTATTTTAAATTGTGTTAAAAAGTTAAATTTTACGTTGCGCACAGTCCTATCGTTTTGTACTTCCATCATAATAATTCGCAAAGTCCAGAAATATATGAAAATTTAAGTTAGGCTCAAATGAAGTTCGTAAGGTTCCATTATGCTAATTAACCAGTTATTTTATTTATTTATTTATTTACTTTGAATCTTAACTGTCACTTTTCCCTTCCACTTCCCGCCAGAATGCAAATTAGTTTCGCGTGTATTTACGGTGAGGTTTTTCGACTATAAGACAGAGCGTATTCCGGTTTTCGAGGCCACGTTATAGATTGCTAGCTAAGATAAGGTTTGTAGTCTTCGACCGTGCATTATAATTGCCGACAGCTGAATATCTACGCCGCTTATGTTTTGAGCCAACTTCGCTTTAAATGACCTGTGTAGACATTGACTACTAGCTTATTTAAATTAAATTTTGCATTTGACTTATTGCTATTTTAAGTTATCTCGCCACAAGTTTTTGGCTGATTTGTAAGCATCAAGTAAGCCTTCTGTTCTAAGTTTGTTTTGAATTAAGGGTCTTTTACAACTTTCTCAGGTTTCAGTTGTTACTTAGCGATAATTCGATGCCAGTCTATCTAAAGTTTAGTTACGATTTATGACTGCTAAGAAAATTGCTGAATTTATGTTAATGACTCTCGATCCTTAATGATATATCATGCTGTTGTAAAATTACAAGAAACTTTGCTCAAACATGGAGTTAGCCAAATTCTTGTGATTGCTCAGTGTGTAAAGTTATTTGTGGACTGTTCGTGGCGTAAACGCGAAATCACGCCCAGGGAGTAGGTAGTATTAACATTAATTAAACAAGCTTCTTTCCATTTTCGTATCGATACCAGAAAACTTCTGTAGATTTTACATGCAGTTATTATTAAATTTAGTGTCTCAAGTAGCGCACGCACAATGAGTTCATAAAAGCCTCCCTACCAGGCTGCTCTTTCCACGATATGCTTCCACTTAATTCCGTTAACAGCATAAAAGTTTCTTACTTCTGGATGATTCATTACTGACCAAATTTTTTTCAGCTCGTTTGAAAGAACATGCATTTTTAGGAAAGATCACAGAACACAAGCCTCTTCGAGATGCAAAACGTCAGAAGGCAAGCAAAAATGCATCTGCCGTCCTTTTACTAACTATTACCATATTACTAACTAGTTCCATTTCCAGATGAACGCTTCTCGTAACAGCACAAGTTATCAATAGAATATATTGTTTATTTTTGCTATCTTTCACAAATAAACGCCCAGCATAGTCAAGCCCAATCACTGTAAATGGGGCTGATTGTTCCCCTCGCAGAGCTGGTCCATCTGGTATCCTGGAGAAATGCTGAATCTTTTGCGAATACCACATTTACTTAGAAGGGATTTTATAACTTGTCTGGCCTTTAATATCCAATATTGTTCTCTCACCTGCACCAGCGTGTGAGATACGATGAAATGAAATACTTTACCATGGGATTCCCAAATCAATAATTCAGTGAATCTGGATTTTGTCGGTAGTATAATAGGGTGTTTTCCATTCGTAGATAAAGCAGTTTTCTAAAGCTTTCCTGTCCCTTGTAGTTCATCTTCATAATCTAAAAAAGGACTTAAGCATAACAACTTAGAGTCTTTTGGTAAAGGCTTGCCATTCTTGAAACAAATAATTTCCTCAGACGAAACGTCCCTTTGACCAGCTTTTACCCAAAAATATTCAGCACGATTATATTCTTTAATAGTAATAGGACCCATTATACTAGTGTTTCTCCTAAGAGCATCAGCAAAGCGTAATACCCAAGAAGTCACCTTCAGTAGTTTGCGTAAGTAAGTAAACCTATTAACATCAATTATCTGCTTGGTAACAATTGGGGAACTAATTTTACCATAAACTCTATATTCAGCTTCAAACTCCTAGTCTACTGAGTCATATTCAAATCTTTTCGTCTGGGGCCAAGTATTCTCCGGATAAAATAACCATTTTGGACTCTGCAACCCTTTTTTTTAAGTTAGCAAATTTTTACTAGCTAATCCTCTTGTTAACAAGTCCGGGGGATTATGTTTACCTATAGTGTCTCCATCCATTGTGATCTGTAGTTTATTGAATTTTTAATACTCTATTTGGAAGAAATTGCTTCCACTTAGATGCCATGCCTTTTATCCAGTGCAGCACAATTGTTGAATCACTCCACAGAATAATCTTTTCTAAATTTTTAAAAAGGTCTTTAGAATATTCAGCTAATCTTACTGTAGTTACTGCACCCATTAATTCTAGTCGGGGCAATGTCAACTTTTTAATTGGAGCAACTCCTGCTTTGTAAAATTATGAAGCTGGTTTTAAAAGTACCATATCATGCCTTGTAACTAAAGTATGCCACTGCTCCAAAAGCTTTTAATGAAGCATCAGAGAATATATACTCTGTAAATCTTCTTCTCCTTTCAGATTTGTTGCAGAAACATAATGCCGAGGAATCTTCGATTTTTGAAGTTTTCTAATTTCAGTACACCATGCTTGCCATTTTTCTTTAATTTCTCCTGAAAACATTTCATCCCATTCTACATCATTCTACATCTAACTGCCACGACTCTTATAAAAAGCCCTTCTCTCAAGCTAGAAACGAAGAGATAAATACAGGTAGGTTCAATATTTTTGTGGCTGTGTGCGGTACGTTTCGTTCAGTACATTCATTAACATCTAACGTGGATAACAATGACATAGACTTAATGTTGTAAGGATTTTAAGTTCACTAACGTTTATTTTATTTTAAAACTTTACTATCACCTCTTATTTTGCACTTCCGGGCAGAATTAACGCGTGAATATGTTTATGCAAATAGTACTTGCTAACGCTTAAGTATTTAAGTTGTGGCTTTTTCCCAAGAAAAGGTGGAAGGAGAGAGAGCCCTCTTGCAACGAGTCTTTAAGCGAGCTTGCCATTAGTTACTGTCCGCCTGTAAGGCCAAATGTTTAACCATCTTGAAAATTAAAGACGTATTGTAGTTTTCCGCAGTTTGCGTACTACAAACGTAGTAATTTAAAAGGCTAGTCATAGTACTAGTCATCTGTGTAAATATTAAAAGTAGCTCTTATTAAATTTTAGTTAGTTAGTAGTTTTAAATTCTTTTACGTTCTGACCACAAGTGGTTGGTCTTTGTATCTCGAAGATCGGGAACGTTTGTAAAATTGATAAGCAAATAAAGGGTAATTTGAACCCTCCTTATCTTTGTTGTATCTTCTACACACGCACAAACATAGCTTTTAGTAAGCTCCCTGTTCCTACTCAGGACTACAGTTATGTTTTCAAAATCAACTAGAATCTACAGAAGTCCTGATAATGTGTCTTCAATACCATTCCAACTGAATTCTAATACTTTTAAATGTGAAACGGAATTTTCATTTGTTTCGATTAATGAATTAGAATTCTTCCATAAATCTTCCAGTTCCTTAGAATAGAGTCAAAGTTTCTCATATTCATGAATGCGTCCTTCAAAATCAAAAGAGTATCAGGAGGTACCTCATAAGCTTCCTGAACAGTGGACCTTCCATAAAACATCATTCACATAAATAGAACTATTCAACATTTCACATGCGAGAGGGTGTGTATTCTTGTTTGCATTAATATGAATTTTAATTGTTTCAGCCAAAATGTAATAAGAGCAAGTTACTCCAAAAGAATGTCTATTAAATGTTATGGGTTGTGTTTTGTCGCAGTAGTTATAATACAAGAAACATAAATAATTTCGCTCATCTCTCGTAACTTGAATTTAAGAAATGTCCGTGCAATGTCTTCACACAATCCAATTTCGTTTTGAAATATTTACAGACTTGTGAATAATACTTGCTTGAGCATGAAAAAGAGGAAATCTCGGATAATATTACGGAATTCTAACGCAATTACGGCTTATAAATGGAAGGTATGAGTCACCACTTTTATGGATGTCTGAGACTTTACGAGAAAATTTGTTTAGTAATTTAGAAATCGCGTCAAAAAGATTTGCTGCATTAGAAAAGAGGTTTAAGGATGGCGAGTTATTATTTGAGAGATATAATGCAATTATGAAGGAACAATTAAATGAAGGGATTACTGAAATATGCAACAATAGTTGTTTCATTGGATATGCAATGCCTCATAGAGGAGTTTTCAGCGAAGATTCATCTATAACTAAAACTAGGGTAGTTTATGATGTTTAGCATTACTTACAGATTAATCATACTCGAGTGAAATTTGAACTTCTGTTTCGAACATTGTACCATCAAAAATTAGTTCTTCGATTTTCTGGTTTAAAGTTAGAAGTGTTTTCCTTCTAACTTTAAAAAAATTCGGACAAATTCTCCTGAATGCTTTCATCTTTATTAACATCAAGACTGCCAAAATAAGAGTCAGTTCTATTAACTAGTTTCGTGCAAGCTCTTCTAACGACTTTCCTCTTGGATTTCAACTTCTCAAGAGTTTTAATTTTACATACGCAACAAAATTTAAAGTGATAATAATTCAAGTGCTAAATAAACTATTAAATTACAGAATTACAGCACCTGCAATCCAAGCGTTCGAGAATTATCCTGAAACAATTCGAAATAAATAATCCTATGCTTTCAGCTTTTCGGCAGCATGAAAGAATAATATTATATTACACTAAAATAAATTAGATTTTCGCATGAAGACCGCGTTGTTCAAGTTTTTCTAATTTGAATACATAACACATCTCATACATAAACATATTAAACTGAATTATAAACCAAGTATAATTAATTAATCAGGTTGTGGAGTCATTAGGTTATTTGGAAGGAGATATGAAAAATGAGCATTGCCCTCGCCGGGACTTAATCAACGGACCTCTCGAATACGCTGACCACTACACCACGAAGAAGGCGGGAGAAATACCTTATATACTCCCCGTTTTAAAAGGCTCTTGGGGATTAGGGGACCCAATCGAAAAATCCCGGTGGTGGAGAATTATCATCCAGCACCTTTTCTGGTTCGAGCGCCACCTGTGGAGACATTAGGTTATTTGGAAGCAGGATATATGAAAAATGAGCAATGCCCTCGTCGAGGCTCGAACCACGGACCTCTCGAATAAGCGTTGAGCGTGCTGATCACTACACCACGAAGGCATGCGAAGAAGGCGGGAGAAATATCTTACAAGGTAATCCGAGAATAGGAATGAAGAATAAACTAAATCTAGTAAGCAATGAATATATGCATTACATCCAGAACTCTAAAGATTTTAACATAAACTTTTCTCGCAAGGCCTACAGGGAAAAAGATATCAGGCGGCTGCAAACGCAAGATCGCCAAAGGTGGCATGATCATTTTATTTTCATCAGAAGAGCCTCTCAGTGACTACATATACCTGATTTTAGAAAAAGCAAAGTAGAATTTGAAATACAAAAATCATCTACTATTACAATAAACATTTCCCGAATACGAAATTTCTCTAGAGATCTAAAAGCTGCAATGAAGAAATATGTGGAAAAATCACAAATAATAAACAAGGACTAGATGAATTGGTCATAGAATTGAAAATAGAACTAACTTGCACCATGAACCAGAGGTTTGAAAAAGAAGTAAAAACAAAATAATACCATTTCAGGGTGATCCTCGGGGCTTATAAGGGTAAAGAGGGTCCAAGCTTTACGTATGTCTTCCCCTGTGAATCGAATAAACAAAGCGTTCAGGATGAAAAGAAATACTGCCTATAAGAGTCTATAATAAGTCAACGCAATATATTAAAAAATGGTTTAACAATCAAAACACAACAGTAAAACACAAGACTTTGTAGATACATTAGGCTACTTCGAACGCGGAAAGATAAAAAATGAACAACGCCCTCGCCGGTACTCGAACCACGGACCTCTCGAATACGTGCCGAGCATGCTCACCACTTTTACATTGGACGAGAAGCGGCCGTTCTTCAATTGCATGCAGGGAACTTTCCCGAGCTGGTAGAGTTATCGGCCGTCTGGAATGTGGGCGTACCCAACTGGAAGTATCAGACGAACTTGGAATTGCCCAGAGTGTCATCTCCAGGCTTTGGCAACGATTCCAAGATGATGGGAATGTGAGTAGACGTTACAGCGCAAGTCGCCCCAGAGATACAACGCCGAATGAGGACCGGTATTTGGCAGTTACTGCCAAAAGAAATAGGCGGAGCACAGCCTCAGACCTGTCTCGTCAGCTCTCTCGAGCCATTGGTACGACAATTTCAAGGCAGACCGTGTACAGACGCTTAGGGCAGATTGGTCTATATGCTCGTAGACCTGTCAGATGCGTTCCACTTACTGCAACTCACTGTGGCCCGCGGTTAGCCTGGAGTAGAGAGCATGCATTGTGGACACCGCGACAGTGGGCTTGTGTGATGTTTTCCGACGAGTCCAGGTTTAGCTTGCAGTCTGATTCTCGCCGGACTTTCTTATGGAAAGCTCCAGGTACCCGTTACCACCAAGAAAACATCATTGAACGACACCGTTACGATGGTGCAGGAGTACTCGTTTGGGGTGGAATTATTCTGGGTTCCAGAACTGACCTGCATGTTCAAATTGGAACCATGACAAGCCAGATCTACCGGGAAGTCATTCTGGAACAACTTGTACGTTTGTTTCGGGGCGCCATGGCCGCACAATTTGTGTTTATAAATGACAACGCCCCTCCTCACCGTGCAAACATCGTAAGCGAATGCCTTCAATCGGAGGATATCACCCGTATGGACGCACATAAATATATTAACAATCGTACCAACCATGTAATATTGGTTTTTTGTAAATAGGTTTTTTTTTTGTAATTTGCTCCAGGGAGAAAAAATCGCTATTTTTTTTAATAATATCAAACATATAGCATCTTTTTTTGCTCTTTACCTTTTGTTTAATAAATAAGCTTCACAAATAAGTCAAATTTGTTTTGCTTCTAACTCTTCCTTTGCCTGATTTTGCATTATCCTTAATTTATGGACATGAGTGTAGTTTACGTTTCTGGAGGCAAGGGTAACTATATTACAATGAAAATTTACAAGGGCTGCCTAGAGGAGTCGTCCAGCTAACCTCATTGCAAATAATTTGCTGAAAAAGAATTTAAATGAAAATGTGAAGTTTTTGCCTACGCCGATGATTTCCTGGTCTTCATCAGAGGAAAATCTCTGGAAACTATGGAACTTTACACAAACTTGGAGGACTGGGAGATTAAAGAAGGCTTCAGATTTATACACTCAGTTTCAAAAGTTAAACACGGAGAGGAAAATGCTAATTTCCGGAAGCCAATCAGAATTGAAGAGGATGCAATTCGCTGCAGATGTAGATGGAAGTATGCAAATATGTTAGGTAACAGCCAATCGCGCTTTCATGTCAAAAAATATGCAAAAAAAGGCAGTCTTATAAGAAGACAGCTTTATGAAGGGTTACAGAAGTTAATTGTAAATGCTGATAGAAGGTATTTAAAATTTTCGTACAATTTGTTTTCAAGACATACGTGTTTCTATAAATTCCAGAAGACGAATGGAAGATTCTGAGCGCTGGCGTGCTGTGGGGCGCATTGAAGCAGGACAGTTGATTACATATGCTGCTCTTTTCTTCGGCGTTCATCGTTCTGTAATTTCACGTTTATGGAAACAATTCCAAACCGCACAGACAGTTGTCCAAAGGCCCGTAGCCTGTCGCCCAAGGGTTACAACCCCCACGGAAGATCGATATATTTCTATTGTAGCCAAGCGGAATCGCAGAGCTACCTCCACACGTGTGACATCTATGGTTCCAGCGTCCATTGGTAAGGCGATATCTGCAGCTACTGTACGCCGATGATTACATATGAGTGGACTGTACGCCCGGGTACCTCGAGTTTGTGTTCCTCTATCTGTCCAATGAAGAGCGGCACAATTACAGTGGTGCCGGGAACATATCAATTGAGATGTATCTGATTGGGGCAATGCCATGTTTACTGATGAGTCAAGATTTGCTCTGGAGCCAGATGACAAGCGTATAAGGATATGGCGTGAACAACGAACACGCAATTGGTCCCAAAACATCACCGAAGATCATGCATTCCGAGGCGGAAACATTATAGTGTGGGCAGGGATTTCAGTAGGATACCGCACCGACCTGCACATCTTTAAACAGGGTTCTTTGAGGGCTGTCCAGTATCAAGATAAAAGTCCCAGCCATTGTGAGATTGTACTCTGCAGCAGTTGGTCCTACTTTTGTTTTAATGGACGATAACGCACGTCCGCATAGAGCTGACATCGTCGATGTCTACCTGGAGAGTGAAGGGATTGCGCGTATGGCGTGGACAACATATTCGCCCGACCTTAATCCCATTGAAAATCTTTGGGATGCTCCAGGCCGTGCTGTATCTTCACGTTTCCCACCTCCAGCCACTCTTATTGAGATGGAAAGTGCTCTACAAGAAGAATGGCGATTGCTTAATTCTGCGGTGGTTGACCACCTAATTGAAAGCATGGCCACAAGGTTAAGTTTTGTATACAGATGAGGGGTGATCACATACCCTATTAGTGTCCTTTCTTTCATTTTATGCTGTTTATTTTCACTTTATACATAATTCTGTTTAAGTCTCCAGCATGTCATTATCTGATAACTTACAAAAATTTAATATTGTTTTCATTTCTGTATATAAGTATTGATTATGTTTTATGCATAAATATATATGCTACTTTCCTGCCGAATTTTGTGTCAATCAAAGTAGTATTTTTTGATCGTTTTGCATTTTACATCTTCGTGCTTAACTTTTGGAAGTGAGTGAATAAATAAAACTAATGTAATTTTTTCCCTCGAAGTGGTCAGAGTACAAGAAATACTCAGTTGAAACAAAACGGCCAAACAATAAGCTTCAAGAAAGAAATGAAATACTGAGGCGCTATAATCGACAAACATCTCAGTTTTATATCACATTTTAAGAAAATTCATAGGAAGATTGACAAAATTTTGACTAACTTTGCAAGGATGGTTTCAACAGACGTGCTGTCGATTATACATGCCACTTTGAGGATTATACGTGAAATTGTCTTCATTTTAACTGTTATATACGGCATAGGTGCATGGGGTTGCCACGCGGCAAAGCCTGTGCGTCTTAGAATAAAATTGGGTACTATTCAGAGAACCAGGCTGTTGATGTTTAACCAGATGCTTCAGGGGTGTTGGAAGCCAAAAATCTTCAAAAAATATTGATTTGGGATTTTAGCATTTTCAAATTCTCTACACTTTTAGCTGTCTAAAAATACTATACTTTAATCTCTATGAAAATTAGAACTTTAAAAAATCTACTTTTATTTTATCATCGAATGCTTTGATAAATGAGGAATTTTACATAAAAACGCGTTTTTCTCCAAACGTGATTTTTTTAAACTCGATGTACCTTTTCTCAGGAACTACTGCTCCCAGGTCCCTAAAATTTTTATGGCTTATTTATTATAGTTTCTAACATTTACTGAAATAAGCTTTTTGTGATAAATTAAGATAAAAAATTTCACAATTTTTTTTGCGTGAGAAAAGTGCTAAATTTTACTATGCCTAATAAAATGGTCTATAAATTAGTCTAAAATTCAAAATGTTTCAAAAGCTCATTTCAGTATAATTAGATAGGTGTACGTTAATTACACAAAAAATTTCAAGAGTATATCTACAGCAGATTTTGAGAAAAGGTACACTGAAAATGGCCAATTTAACATTGTCGGTATAGGGGGTTCCGACACCCCATCAAAGCCGTCTTACTTACGGAGATTAAATGCATACTGGTAGATGTACCACCTCTTTCAGAACAATATTTATTTCACTATGACAAATTTTTATTGAAAACTAGTAGACTGGATTTTAAATTATATGCTGGAAGTATTGTTACCCGTTGTGCTATTAAAAAATTTGAGATTAATTAAATACACACTGCACGGAGGTCTATTATGTATTATATTTTAGAAATCCTCCCCAGGAAGGTGGATATGATGGCTATACTGATGAGTCCGGCGTGGGGGAGAACATCGCCTTTGCAATTTTTTATTATGGAGCTAAGATAGACATGAGGCACAAGTTAAATGAATTTAATTTTTTTTCAGTGTTTCAGGTGGAGGCCATTGATATTTATTTTGCTTTAAAATAAATAAAAATATTTCTAAAAATCGAGAGTAATACCAATATATATATGTACTGGCAGTTTATCAAGTTTACAAGCACTCTCCTGCAAGGGCCGGACCAATGAACTGTTATTAGATATTTTTTTTTCCAATGGAGGGTACTTGCCTATAACGGCATTGGCCACTACTAAGGCCAGAAGTGGTGGCCATTTTATTGTGGAGGCACCTAATAGGCGGCCACCGTTACCTCCTGTGAGGGGACACACAATTTACAACAATGCCTGCTCCGGGATTCAAGCCTGGGCCCTTTGGTGTCGCAGTCAGGCTCCCCTAATCACTAAGGAAATTTTACTAAAATAGCCGAAGTAAGATCGTAGTTGGGCAGGAATTCAGTGAAGAATGTGCATAAAGAAAGGGATTTCTGAAGATAAAATTTCCAGAAAAATTTTAGAGTTTCAAAATATATTTAAAAGACTTAATTTCATCATATTTTCTTAATTTATTTTTTATTTTATTTTATTTTTATTTTATTTTTTCTTTTACTTTTATTTGTATTTATTTTTCATTTTTATTTATTTTTTATCTTGTTATTTTTATTTTTCATTTTTTTTGGGGGGTGAATTTAATGCAAGATTTCAATTCACCAGTAGCTTTTCAGACACAAATATGATCAACACAGCTCTGTGGAAAAAACCACGTTTATCTGTGAAACCTGCAAAACAGAAAAATGTATCCGTAGATGTTTACCAGACGTTATGTAAAAGGCTTGAGAAGTTGAAAGTTGTGACTTGCAAGGACTTGATGAAGACCTTACTCAAACATTCAAGGAACGTGAGATATAATTTGTAGACATTAGGTATTTTTTTAAAGCAGTAGAGATGAAAAATCAGCAATGCCTTCGCCGGGACTCGAACCACGGACCTCTCGAATACGCGCCTAGCGTGCTGACCACTGCACCACGAAGGTATGCTAAGAAGGCAGGAGAAGTACTTTATAAAGTATGTAAATTTATTTTTTACTTTTCTTACTGTTAATTAAGTAAATATATTTAAAATTTGCTTAACTTCTGCAGGCAACTAACTTTTATTCACCTTAATGCCCAGAGTAACAGAATAAACTGAAGCTTGGAGTTTCATAATTTGTATCCATCTAAAATAGAAAAGAAACATTTCTGACGATGATATTTTTAATTTTAAGTGCTTCTAAAATGAAATTTTCCTGTTTCCCACCGAAGAAAAGGACAGAAAAGCCCCAGTATGAAAAATAATTTTCTACTTCCTCGTTTAATTTCCATCCTCCACAAATTATTAAGCAGATAATCAAAAATTATTTCTAAGAATTCAGTGGATTTTGATTTGAAAAGGAAGGTTTTTCGTGAAGGACTTTTGTCTGTATTGAGATCACGTTAAATATTGTCGGTTATGTAGTTTAAAACATTATTTTTCATCTGATATCTTCATCACAAATAAAATATATTAATAAAACGAGATGTCTGAGAATGGCTTCTAAAAAGAAATATCTCTATAGTAACAATAACATGTAAAGGCATCGTTTGAATTTTGTCGATGCCGAATAGCTTGCAGAGTTCTTCAATTACAGCCGAGGTAAAATTTCTTCCTTGATCGAAATGTAACTGAAAAGGCACTTCGAACCTGGAGATTCAATACTTATCATTACCTCTGTGACAGCCTCTTGATCAGGAACAGATTACTTCAGGCCACTTGGTGAAGTAATCAGGGACATCCAGGATGTATTTATTGAGCTCACCAGTTCGTGACAGAGGTACCAGAATGTCAAAGGCGATGCGTTCAAAAGGCGCTCCTACATTGTAACATTGCAGCTTCCCTCAGCTGCGTTTCTTCGGTCCTCTCCGCTCCGAAGGAAAAGTTTTTTTCCCTCGAATTTGAGGAGCCATTCGTAATTCAAAGTATTCGGAAAACCACGGTAATTCTTAAAAATGCCAATGGTGAACAGTCCAAAGCTAATATCGACCATATTAAAAATTACTTCGATTGTATTGACATGATGCTACTGACAGACTTATGGCAGACTTACAGTAATGCCGATGGAAATAATGCTCCGAGCCGAGAACAGCCAACTACAACCTGGACACGGTCAGAAGCGAAAAAAACACTGAAGTTAAGGGCCAAGTAAAGAAGCTAATGTCAAGAAAAAAAAGAATAGAACAATCATGAAGACCGTTCAGTGTGCAATCAGAGTACCACCAGCGGTCAGCGGAAAGGAATGTACTGCAGCCGACGAAAGAAACAAGAGGGATTTCCGGCAAGCAGCAGAGACTGGATGATGTGGAACAAGCAGCGAAACGTGCGGTATCCCAATGCAACAAAGGGATGACGAGCCCCGAGAGGAGAAAGAGACCACTTTCGGAAGATAGCTTCCCTAGGAAGTCAAGAAGAATAGAAGAGCATACCATGAAAAGGGAGTAGGGGTCCCTGTATGAGGAGCAACCCCAGGCATGAAACCAGAGAATTGCGCAACAACTACATATCCAACATTTAACAAGTTCATGAAAAAATATATGAGCGACTACGCCAACTCGAAAAGATAAGCAAATTTTGATTTCATTTTCAAGCATTCAGTGCTCTTATGTCTAAGCATACACTAAGTTGCTTATTAAGACATTTAAATCGTTGGCCTCCAAGTGAGATTTTTCATAGTTGTTTCAGCAAGTTGTTATTAAAATACCCCATTTTCACTTGCGTTGGAAGTTGAGTACACTCATATGCTAAACAGCTAAGGGTGGAAAATTAAACTTGTGGGATATGAAAATGGATTAACCTATCCAGCCAAATGCATGTAGAATCTAAAATTTGTTGCTAATACATTTCTCCTTCCAGATGCACTGGAAGTAAATGAAATTCAACTTACAGAAATATGTTAGTCGAGAGGGCAAGTTATTTTCCTTGACTTTACATTGTTAAATTTCAAACTTAAAGTAGTTAGTAGCATTAGATTGTAAGGCTGGCTCTTCAAATTTAAGTTAGAATTTAATATTTTCAACTAGGTCGTTAAAGATTTTATTTTCAAATACTTAAATTCTGGCGGGAAATATAGTAAAAACCATATTTTATTCTATCCAATTGTTTTTAGTTTAAGAAACTTTCCTTTCGCTTCTGATTTAATTTTCCTACCAGAATGTAAATTTAAAGACATATATGCAAATTTAAGTGAGTTTGGAAACAGTATTTAAGCAACAGTTTCAAGAATTCGCAGTAGGCGCGTTAGTTCTGAATTTATGCCGCTTGGTCGATTTTCGTAATCTTGTAACTGAATAGTTGGTGAGTAGTAAGCCACCGTACTCAGCCGACGCCCGAGGCTATAGGGGGCGTGGCCGCTGCCATCTTGGATCACGTGACAACCCAAAGTGATGCCTACGACTGACGTCATGCATAGTTTCGTTTTTCTTCTATGGCAATGTTTTATATTTTCAAAGTTTTTATTTTTTGTGGCAACAACAATATTTGTCTTTTTTATGGCAACGAGCTCTCGAACCACGTGTTTGGAATGATATCAGTTTTTATTTTATTATTTTTAATTATTTAACACTTGATTAATATTAATTATTTTGTACGTCATTAATTTTAACTATTAATTATTATTTTTAGCTATTTAATGCATCATTAATTATTTAATCCATTGTTTTTTAATTATTTGTTTTTAGTATAGTAATTTCATGAATACCTTTTACATAATTGTACGATATTTAAAAGTAACTCCACGAGCGGTGTTCGAACCCGCCATCTCTTGCATGGGAGAAAAGAGCGTTACCTCTAAGCTACCCCCTTTCAACTTTTTAAGCTTGTTATTTCACCTAGTCCTCACTTTTTGTACATTTCACATTGAGCACCATGATGTCTAGATCTCAATATTGAACACAGAAAAAGCTCCATTTATTATCCACAGTCTAATGGAATCATAGA
>KK115448.1:0-25317 GCA_000611955.2 Stegodyphus mimosarum
CGAACGATGTCGGAAGAAATGGATGAGAGAAGGCTCCTATGGAGGGCGACTCAAATGTCAAAATATTTTCCTTACTAATATTTCTTTCTTTTCTCTCCTCTAAGAAAGCAAGTGAAATGGCCAACTCTGCAAATTTTGTTGACGTCTACTGCCATGAATCTGTATTCCCTCGTCGTCATGTACCCTTACCTTTGTCAAATTCGGTATGAAAATTTTGTTTTATTCCACCTCACCGCCACCAATGTAAATATTTGTATTTAGTCAGTTATATCTTAATAAATTCCATATTTAATTTAATGTGTTCACTTTTTAATTTAGAACACTGGACCCAATAGTATCTTAAATACACAACGCAACCTTAATTATTCTGTTGGAGCCCTTGTACCACTATTTACTGTTTATTTAAAACCAGTTTTACCAGAGATATTGTGTTTATCATGTATGTCACAAACTTTACCTATTCAAGTGATTTAGAATGATTGTCCAAATTTTGATTTTCATTTGATATGGAACTTAAAACATAAACACTTAAGCATTAAAAACTCCAACAAGTAATGCAAGGACAGAATTTCTCTTGTTTATGTCGGGCATTTAGGAAAGACGAGATGAGACGCACTTTTGATATCCGCGGCTAGTTCCTGGAGTATTTCCTTTGGCTTCTGTTGAAGGGATTTTAATTGAAGCCTGCTGTAGTCTTTTAAACACTTCTCCACAAAGCGCAACTCCAATGCGCCGGATAGAGCTTCGAAAACTAGCCTTTGGTTTTCTGGAAGAGTTTGAAGAATATCCGCTGCGTCTGCTCTCAGTGACGCGGCTAGATGAAACTCCTTAGCTTGGGAATCCCATCCTTTCGCTTTCGCCACTATTGTGAATAATATCTTTTACACTTGCCGTGAGGTCTTCCCTTCATATGTGGATTACTTCAGAGACGGACGAGCCGGCATGGGTAAAAATTTAAAGCCCTCATAATTGCTCCCTGTCATCGTTATGAATTTATCAACTTCTTTGGCGACGACAGCAGAACCCTACCCTCAATTTTTTCTTGTGTTGTCGTTAAGCGAAAGAAACTCTTTCTTCAATTTGTTGTTTGATTTGTTATTGGACGGCCGAAACTCTTCCTTCGATTTGCTCTTTCACAGAAGAGAATCTTTTTTCAATGTATCCAACTTTATTTTCAACAGCGTCTATTCTGCCTTCTATAGCCTGATATACAGCCTGATCTAAATTTGTTTTCCGTTATGCAGATCATTTCCATTTTTATTTCATCTTGATTTGCTTCAATCTTTTCTTGAATGGCTTTTATTTCTTTTTTAACAGAAACTTGCCCAGCTTCCATCTTTTCTTGGAATGCAGTTAAAGCAGTGACGAGCAGTCTCAATTGTTCTTCCATCCCACTCGTGATTGACATTCAATCCCACTTCTGATACCAAAATGTGTTGCACGCGTACGGGTTCGTAATGGATTGAATTTACGTGTTGATAAAAAGGTAATAAAAGTTATTCTTTCTACAAGAAATAAGCAAAATACTGAAATTTCCTCATAAATGTTAGTACAATATGGCAATATCTCATAGTAGTTATATTTTAAAATACTAAAACTTTAAACATAACTCAAATTCAAAACACAGAGGAAACTAATCCGATCTGACCGCGAATTCGCTACAATCAAAAACAGCACTAAGTAAATAACTGCGGTTCGCGTAAAAAAAGTGAGCTGAGATGTTTCTGTCTGGCTTTATAAGTTTTTAATCATGCACAAGGGCATTCTGGTAAAATCCATTTTCTCGAATTTTCTGGATAGCGAAACAATTGCGAGGTATCTATTTATTAAATACTAAATGCACGCGTTCATGTATTTTTACTTTTCCAGCGTAGCTTTCTCTTAAAATTCTTCACAAGCTGCATTGCACGGGACAATAAAACAACTTAATTATAATTCTACTAAAACACTATTAAAAATAGCAATTAAATACAAATTTTGTAACAATGCATTTGTTGCTTCTTACGTTTTGCAACAAAGATTAATTATTCTTTTGGGTCATTTGAAATCAATGTCCTTGGAATGTGATTCATGTCCACAGTCAATATCCAACTTAAAGCAAATACACTTATGTCCATAAATTAAGGATAATGGAAAATCAGGCAAAGGAAGATTTAGAAGCAAAACAAATTTGACTCATTTGTAAAGCTTATTTATTAAACAAAAGGTAAAGAGCAAAAAATATGCTACATGTTTCATATTATTAAAAAAAAAATTAGCGATATTTTTTCCCTGGAGCAAATTACAAAAAGAACCTATTTACAAAAAACCCATATTATAGGTTGGTATGATTGTTAATACATTGTATGTCTCCCAGATGATGCAATACAGTCCGTACAACGCCTAGGCATGCTGAGTATCAAATTATCGATTTGATTATGGGGGATATTACACCACTCAAAAAGCAATGCTCTCCGAAGTTCCGGTAGACATGTAGGAGGAGGTTGACGGGCTGCAATTCGTCGGCCAAGCATGTCCCACACGTGCTCTACTGGATTCAATTCCGGTGAGAATGCTGGCCAGTCTATACGGGTGATATCCTCCGATTGAAGGCATTCGCTTACGATGTTTTCACGGTGAGGACGGGCGTTGTCATCCATAAACACAATTTGTGTGCCCATGGCGTCCCGAAACAAACGTACATGTTGTTCCAGAATGACGACCCGATAGATTTAATTTATCATGGTTCCAATTTGAACATGCAGGTCAGTTCTGGTACCCAGAATAATTCCACCCCAAACGAGCACTCCTGCACCACCGTAACGGTGTCGTTCAATGATGTTTTCTTGGTGGTAACGGGTACCTGGAGCTCTCCATATAAAAGTCCGGCGAGAATCAGACTGCAAGCTAAACCTGGACTCGTCGGAAAACATCACACAAGCCCACTGTTGCGGTGTCCACAATGCATGCCCTCTACTCCAGGCTAACAGCAGGCGACAGTGAATTGCAGAAAGCGGAACGCATCTGACAGGTCTATGAGCATATAGACAAATCTGCCCTAAGCATCTGTACACGATCTGTCTTGAAATTGTAGTACCAGTGGCTGAAGAGAGCTGACAAGACAGGTCTGAGGCTGTGCTCCGCCTGTTTCTTTTGGCAGTAACTGCCAAATATCGGTCCTCATTCGGCGTTGTAACTCTGGGGCGACCCGTGCTGTAACGTCTACTGACATTACCATCATCTTGGAATCGCTGCCAAGCCTGGAGATGACACTCTGGGCAATTCCTAGCTCGTCTGATACTTCCAGTTGGGTACGCCGCATTCCAGAATGCCGGTAATTCTACCACGTAAAAAATCATCCAAATGCGTCCTTTGTGTCATAACTATTCAGTCATTGCACTGAAATGCTTATAATGCTCCTGCGAACAATTTTACTTTTTTGCCTGTATTCCTTATATATCACTCTCTTACACTCTCGTCATTGTGACGTACCATCGGTGTCATCTTGTTACTTCCTGAAATTTGCATATGGTTCTTGAAGATGTGTGTAGTGATTTTACAGGTGACATATTTATTTTCGAGTTTAATTTCCGCGTGACTCCGAATTATCCTTAATTTATGGACATGAGTGTAAATAATCTATGGTAATGCAAAACAATTATCCTTGTCCATTCATACACCCACTTTCATAAAACGTATTGACAATGTAGATTATATAAATCTAATAATTCACTCCATTTTTTGTCATTCCATTACCCACATTTTTTTTCTCTTCATCAACTGAAGGAAAGCATGGCATCCTAAATTTCTTTCATCGAAAACTGTAATTTTATTTGGTATTTATCCATTTTTGAGAAGCCAGTTAAAGCATTTGGAACTCTTCAAATGGCTATAAAGTTAGTGAATAGGTAATAAAATTGGTTTCTAAAGCCACAAGTCGTGTTCATATAAGTAAATATTGATATTCCTTCCTTTTATTCCATGCTAACTTCAGGTTTCTGTTTATTGTGTTTTTATTATTTTTCCTTTTCCCCTGCTTTCGCTTTTCATTGAAAATAGCATTTTAAAGTTCATCATATTCGGAATATATTTTTTCAGACGACGCAATAACTGTTAAATGCAATGATACTGAGATTCCAAAGCTTTTACTGCTTTTGCGATAGTCGAAAGCTATTTTGTTAAGTATTTGTTGTTGTCTGCACTTCCATTACACTTATTATTTAGACTTGTATTCTACTCTTTCTTCAGAAATTATCGATTCCGTTGTTTTTTTGTAATTTCGTTGAAGTACATAGTAAATAAAGTAAAACTATTCCTCATCTTAAAGTAAAGGTCCATTCGATATTCGAAGTACTGGAAATTTTAGATTTTCCACTCCTTATTTCACACAGTATTATACTATTATTAAAAATGAGATCCTCAATGCTTTAAGACGACTTGAAGATAGTATATTTTTGAGAAATTGAATAATTTATCTTTCTCTCTATATATAAAGAAGAATGTCTGTGTGTTTGTTCGCGATTAACGCAGTCACTACTATCGTTATCGTCACCAAACTTTCTACAGTTCTTTTGTGAGTCTTGGAAACGGTCGATGTCCACTTTTTCTCTCCCCCCAAAAAAGATAGCTAAAATCAGAGATATTAATTAAAAACTCTGAAAACGCTAATTTTCGCTCTCATTTTTTCCGAGTGGAAACAATCTCACACGCTGAAGATAAAAATCTGCTTTATTTCGAGAAGTGTTGCCACTGCTCGCTTTCAAATCGTAGAACTTGTTAATAAAAAATTTCGAAGTTTTACGATTAAATAAAAATACCTTTGCCAAACATTAAATACATTATTCCCGATCCCAAAATTCCTGGGAAGCACTATCGACTGTTCCGATCTTCGCCCGACTTTAATCAGCCGAGATACTAATTAAAAACTCTGAAAACACTAATTTGCGCACTCATTTTTCCGAGTTGCAACAATTTGCCGTGTTGGAGATAAAATACTTTATTTTGAAAAGTGTTGCTACTGCTTCACATCGTAGAAATTTTTCTACGATTTTACTTCATATCGTGTAGCTTTCACATCGTAGAAATTTTTAATCAAATATTTCTGAATTTTACAAAATCTATGTACATAAAGAAGAATGTCTGCTTATGTGTTTGTTTGTTCGGGTTATTGATTTTTGATCAATTATGATAAATGTTTTGCCACATTTAATAGACTAAAAGTGAATATAGGTGAACTATTGAGCAGAACTTGAGCTTTTAAGGTCATTTGATTAGAAAGACGAAAATCATTAAAAAACTGCGTGCCATTAATGCTGGTGTTTATTTATCGCATCAGACTGAAAAAAATGTATGACTATGAATCGTTATTTGTTGCATCGTTAATAGAAAGGGATTACAGCGGTATCGTTCTCTCTGTTGTTAGATACATTACTCTCAATCTAACTTAACTGGCATCGGGTACTTCCGCTAGTATAATTAGTATAATATAATATAGTATGAAATGGTTCCTAGTTATATAGTCCATAATGTTCTGTTTATCTGTAGTTGACCTAATTTCCCTGTTTGCAAGAATTATCAGTTGCATAGTCAAGTATTATCTGTTCTTATATCAGTCAAGTATTATCTGTTTGCATATTATCAGGAAGAAGACTAATGTCTTCTTCCTGATAATATGCACTAAGTAATTCTCTGTTTGCTTTTAGTTGACACAATATATTTAAAGCATGATTGTACTTTATCGGTGCTCCCCAGTTTCTTCAGAGCTAATCAATAAAATACTATTTCTGTATAATATATTTTGTTTGCTTTACTTTCCCTTGTTAACAGTTGATTTTTCAGTTTCATTTTCCAAAAAGCGAAAACACGAAACTCAATTTCAAGCAACATTTGATTGCACAAATTGGATTAATATCCTTCTCTAATAAGAAGAAGACATAGATATCTTAAGAGATGTACATTTGCAAAGCAGCAAAAATTATTCGAACCCTTTCGCACTACATTTTGAAACATATGTTCTCGAATCTAGAGCCAGCGATTTAAACTTACTTGAAAAGATAAAAACGACACTTCTAAGTTTTTTATTTTAAACATAAATAGGTATGACGACTGAACAGAAAACTGATTCATGAATAAAAGGGCCTTCAAAAGAAATTAGGTTAAGACTTCTGAAGTCATCCAAGCATCCCTGCGGTCATCATATTGCAACGAATTTTGTATATATGTAATTCATTTTAGTTACAATTTGCGTAAAATTACGGTTTCTGTTGCGTAATGTAACAGGAAGTGAGCTCGAAAAAGTGAATCTATACCGGAAAAACAAGGTTATAGCGTAAACTCTGTTTAATATTGAGGTAAAAGCCTCTTCCGTTAAACTGTCTAGAAATCGCCAAAAACACTAAACTTGGCGACCATCTGACGATCTGTAACTGGATAACTGTAATTGATCCCTATATTTAATTGTAACCGTATCCGGACCTTATATGTAACTGTAACCATATATGCCATCCAGTAATTTTAAGAAGGAGAAAGTACTGGAAATTTCCCGGCTTCCAAGGTAAAGCTAACAAAGACCGGAGAAGACATCAGTTCTAGGATTTTAGTTCATAGTTCATCGCCGCGCGAACTTCGATCTTCGCATTGCGTTTTGTTTAACGTTATTTGCAGTTTAAAGTTCAACTGCTTATTGTGCTCTATCATACTGAGAAGAGTTCTACGAATACATTTGTGGAACGTTCTGGAACTGTATAGTGTTTCTTTTGTGAAAAAACATTATATCATGTTATTATCGATTCTGTGAGAATTCAATCCATTACGAATCCCTACACACACAACAGTTTTGCATACTATGTTGCAGAGACACCAGGTATTTTGAAGCAGGAGTTGTGAAAAATAAGCAATGCCCTCGCCGGGACTCGAACCACGAACCTCTTGAATACGCGCCGAGCGTGCTGACCACTACACCACGAAGGCATGCCAAGAAGGAGGGAAAAATATCTTATATACGCCCTCTTTCAAAGGGCGACTGGCGTTTTGGGCACTCAATCGCCAAATCATGGTGGTGGAGAATTACCATCCACTACCCTTTTTATTTCGGGGGCCACTGTAGATACATTAAGTTTTTATGAAGGAGGAGATGGGAAAAATGAGCAATGTCCTAGCCGGAACTCGAACCACAAAGCTCTCGAATACGCGCCGAGCATGCTGACCACTACACCACGAAGGCATGATAAGAAGGGGGGAGAAATACCTTAGAATGTTTTTTCAGACTTTGAAACAAGGATACCTTCTCGATTCACCGATGACAAAGAAATATGATATTTCTGAAATGTCAGTATTTCAGCACATAAAAATATTATGTCTGACTTTAATTCTCCTCACGTTATTGTAAAACATTTCACCTTTAAAAACCGAAAGGTAACTGCGTTCTGCATAATTGTGCTCAATGTCCAATTATTTATTATAATGTCCAATCCTCTACATTCAGGTTACTGAACTTGAGCATATAACTGTATTCAAGTTCAAAACGTACACATGGAGCACTGCATGCTCTATCTTCGCAATAGAAAATATAATATTTTACTATGTTTGCCACATGTAAGCTATTGCTCAGAACTACTTTTTTCAACAAGTGTTACTTTCGCAACGTATTACATGCCTTTTGTTTACATACATATAACCAAGAGAAAGGTCCTTTTTTATGTTTTTGTTTCCTTTTTAAATTCCTAAATTGTGGGCTAGGATTATTGAATTATTTTACAGTAATGCATCAATAACAAGTAAGAACAGAGAAGTGAACGTCTTCTGATCATCGAACAATATCCTTTCCATTTGAGTGAACTTCTCTCTTTCAATGCTTTTCCGTTTCTTCAAACGAATTTCACATTTATGATGGAATATCATAATGCACCTTTGCTTTCTTTGAATTCCTTTTATAATTTTAATTCGAGTATTCTTATTCCGTGAATTTAAAATATTTCGCTAAAATCTTCTTTGACTCCTGAAGCTATTTCCCAGATTTCCATTTTTAAACAAACTGAAAGCCTCTCTTCTTTACCCATTTTTGAAGTGAAACATCAGTGAACACCTAAGCGAATAGCAATGGAATGTTGAGCAAAAAAGTGAACATGTTGTGTTTGACTCTACTATTAATCTTCTCTCCGGTGGGGGATGAAAGGTCGAAATCAAAAACAAGTGCGCAGGGATGAACTATAACTAAAAAAAAAGAAAAAGAAAGGAAAATAGATTTATTCTTAAGTAAAAATTTCTTTAGCAGAAGAGAAGAAATACTACCGTGTCCCAAATTGATAATTTTGCAAATCTGGAGTTTCATAACGAATCAAAAAATAAGATATAAAGATCAAAATAAATATAAGATTTTTTTGTAGCTTTCATATAAAATTTTATGCAAAATTGAGAAGCATCGAAAATGCCCATCATATTGTGCAAAAACGATAAAACAAATTTGGAAAAATATATGTCTTATGCAACATTACTGTAACTTCTCAAATAGCTTTTACGGGAAGACAGAAATATAGCAAAATGTTAATATATTTATTTTTAATTTAATCTTCGGACACTTAAGTTTAGATATCTAATGAAAACAACTTCAAGCTAATAGCTACTTTAACCATCTCTTCACCGAGAACCTTGCTTAAGATGGAGCTTAAGGGGTGGCCAATATTACACCGGCAAGAAGAAACTGTAAATTTCTAGTAGACAACTAGAAATAGCCTTACCTTCTCCGGAATTGGAACTAAGACGAAAATATTTGTCAGCCATCTCCGTTAACCACCATACTGAAAGCAGCTAATTCCTTTGTCAAGATTCCTTAATTCCTTATTTTCTTTTCTTGAGCATACATTTTACTTAAGTCTGTATGGAATATGAGAATATTAACTTAAAAATGGCACCGAAATGTTGACGAATAATATATGAAAACATAGTCTTCTCAGGCATAAGATGTTCTGTTATTCTATGGCTCCCTAATAAACAAAACTATATGATGAAAACCCAGATTATTTTTCTACGGAGGGCACTAGCCATTTTTAGGCTTTCGCCACTACTGAGGCCAGAAGAGGCGGTAATTTTAATAAAGATGCACCTAATAGACGACCATCGTTACCTCCAATTTACATCCATGCCTTCTCCTGGATTCGAACCTCAGGCCTTTGATATCACAGTAGGCTCCCCTAACCAACATATCGTTTGGGCAGCAGAAAAACCAGCACTGACTTTATGTTAAATGAGAGCGATTTCAAAGTTGAAGAAACCTTAGTTGCAAGTATCATCATCTGCAGGTTTAGAGTTTTCTGAACCTATAACGCTTTGTCTCTTCAAAGACTTTTGACATGTATAGAACATATTGAATGTAATGACAGGGTTTATACTTTTAGCAAGGGAATGCCAATAAAAGTATGATATAGGTTACTACATACAACAAGATTTATCATATTCAGCAGTGAAGAAATGCTCCCTAAAATTTAAATGCTATATTATGCGGAAATATACCTCGTTAGAACAAACTCCATAACTGAAGATAAACATGTTTTCCTCTTGGTATGTTCATAAATATATCCTTAGATCTTAGGTTTAATAGGTTTTAGTGAATTATATCGACCATAAAGTGGGTAGATATGTCCAGGAGCCACCTTCGAAGAAGCACTTAGCACTAGAATTTCAACTGATAATTTTAACTTAAAATAAAAGAATGCATGAACGAAAACCAATAGACCACCCGTAGTAAATAACACCTCACTTAGGAAAGTTATTTTATACGTATACACATAATTCTATGCGTTACGCACTGATAGTTTTGATATCATATACGATTTTAATGAGTGAAATTGTTTTTGCTTCATATTAGGATTGGAAATAATTTATTAATACAAAATCAGTTTTTGAATCCTCGAAATTTAACCAAAATGTTGTTTGATTTGTAGAATTTTGACTGATTCTGAATACTGGCTGTTTAAAAATAGTAGAATATTTCAAGAGATTTAATGTAGTGTGTTATTCCTTAAGTATAATTTAAGAGCGTATAATAGTATTACTTCGAACTATTTCATACTGATTTTGCTTGATTTAAAACTTCTGATATTTCCTATTGCTCTCATTTTACATCCGTAGAAAAGTATACAAGCACAAATTTCATATACATGTTAAATTTGAACTTAAAACTTGCGGGTTTAACTTTTAACTTTTTATCTTTTTAAAACTGACCTCACTCTACTCTGACTGGTGCCGCCACAAACTAAAAAAAATAAACTAACTAAAATGAACTTGTTAGAAAGGAGGAAGGAACTGACTGATTGATCTGACTTAAAATAATATCTAATTATAACTTTTCTTAAATCAATTAACTCACACATCGCAAACATCTTAATAAATCTTACCTAAAAAAACGCAAGAGGGAATAAATCTTCACTGGTACTGGGTAGAATAAAATATTATCTCAACGAAACATTTCTATGATTCACTCATCTCTAAAATTTTGCTCAAGAATCATGCACAAAGCGTGATTAGGTAATTTTATCGAAAATGTACAGTAGTTTATGTTTTTGCATCATTTCAGATTTTTTGGAAAATAAGAATCATATAATTTCTGCGCCAGAATGCTTAGTAAATCTTCATTTTGTCCTACACTGCTAACTGCACGTAACAAACTCCGTGTGACGTCTGGGCAGTCGCTGCGTATAAGAATACTTTCATGAAAGCAAAGATATTGAGACTTAGTAAGGTATCTAATGGTGGCAATATTCTTGCTTTGCTCTGAAAGATGAAAAGATAAGAAATTTTACTATGATAATTACTGAAGCCAAATCTTATAAAATGATTGGTAAATAATTATTTATCAGGCTGAGATTCAAAATAAACTACATAAAAATGGGATTTTTAAAAATTAACTTAAATAAATAAATAAAATTACATTGCACTTCCACTTTATAATTCGTACAATCTTTCAAATGATCAGACTTTTGTTCGGTTTTAATAATAATAATTTCTTCTTTTGATAAATATAATCTTTTGGAATTTCTTCTTGATATTCATGTTACTTCTTTATGTAATAAAACATTTTGCGCTCTGTTTCCATGTCATTCCAGAAATTTTCGAAATAAACATATGTTATGTCTTTTAACGATGTTTATAACTTTGATAGCAGCCTAAAACACATCGTTCAAGCACTTTGCTCCAGTTCCTTGCTACTCAAACTCAAGACTCCAGTTCCTTGCTACTTTGCTCAAGACGTCTCGAGGTAACATGTAAAAATTATATGATTATTACCAGCATCTTAAATCAATCTTTTCGCTTCCAACTGCCCTCTTCTGCACCATATGTGCATGTTCCAAACACATTTTTCCATTCTAAAAGTATCTGATATTTTCGAAGTACTAAGCTATGTTTTTTTAAATATTTGCTGTTTTGCCTAACACTGAACTGTAGATTTTGAGCTTCCTTTATGTCTAGAAATAGGTTGCTCAAATTGTTCGTTGCTAATTTCGGGAATTCTATTGGCAGCAGTGCCGTTTGATAAAAGAATTTTCGGAATATCACCTACGCATTTACTTCAGTGAAGTTGTAAGGTTTTAGTTAAACTAACAAAGTTTTGTTTTAATTTAAATCTTTCTATCTCTTCTCTGTTTCAACTTCCGGTCAGAAGAAGCGCGAGTTTTCAGCTTATGCTAATTTGAAGTACAGCCAAGTACTATTTAAACCAGAGGTAGAAATCTCTTAGTGTGAGAGAGCTTTTAGTCTCAGATCACGGTCACTCTGTTCGACGTTCGCCTGACCAGCTTGCAGCTAAAATTATAAGCCATAGTGCTTACTAAGTGATTGCATATTGAAATAAATTGAAGTGCGCTAGTATTAGTATTTTTTGCTACGCACCATTTCGTTAGAGGCCAACTCCGCGATTTGCTCTATGAGCAAAGTTTAATTAAATTTCTATTTAGGTTTAGTATAAATTTATTTGATTGTTAAGTTAGGCCCAAGTGTGGTCTTTTACTTTCTGTATCCCTCCCGAGTTGGGAAGTGTGTAAATAATAGTGATTTAATAAAAGAGGATTTTAAATCCCTTTCAAGTGCTTATTCTCCAGCACAGTATCTACACCAGAACAAAGCTCATTTGAGCTCCCTGTTCCAGATCAGGATTTTAGGTTAAGGAGTTACTTCAAAATGTTTGTTAAACACATGCACAGAACACTCAGTCCTGACAAAGTATGTCTACCATTTTAATAATAGCAAATAAATCCAAGATCTTCTCCAATGTATTGTAATAGGCATATATTTCTGAATATGTATATAACATAAACGTGCTATTTTTTTGTATAGGTTACTCACATTGCCATGTTTTCCTTGCAACGACGTCTAATATTATACGGCATTTTTGTTTAAGCAATCAGATATCAAACTTATATATGACGCGTGTAGTATATTTCGTCAACAGTCATGTATTTCTTGAAGTATTATTATTCTTTGTTTGAAAATTTCAATAATCTTTTGAAATAGGTTTTTATTTTATTGGCGGATGAATGTTGCTTGGATTCAAGATGCCTTTTTAATCTAGACGGTCCATGCTTTACATAACCAAAGCGCCAAATTCATTAGCATCACAATTGCTAAAAGCAAAGCCAAACTAGAGAAATGTCTCATCATACTTTTCCCGCATCTAAGATAACTCCTTCTGATTTCTACATCCTGCTTGAAGAGATTTAGTAGCATTGCCAATCTGTGTTCTACCTTTGTTACTCAAGTTGAGGTATTTGTCCATGGATAAATACTTAGGGAAACAGAACAGTAAAATACAATATTATATTGTCCAGGGGATCAAATAGAAACAACTGAAAGTACTACGAAAACGTTCCAGTGCACTAGTCATAGCGGCGCAGATCTTATTCCTGGCAGGCATGTGATTACTGTACTGAGAGAACTCCCGAGCTGTCTCAGCTTGATGAGCTGTACACTGACTTCGAGCCACCGTCGCTAATTTCCAGAGAGTACAAGAGAGAGAATACCGTACCAACACTGCGTCATCAACAAAAAGGAATTCATAAAAAAATCAAGGCTATCTTGGCTTTATTTATCATGGCAAAACAGAAGTACAGCCCCGTAGGAATATGTAGTTTCATTTATTTCATTTATTTATTTGATTTGATTTCCCTGTCTTCCGTTACCTCTTATCTGTGAGTTTGTTGCCTATTTTACTCCTGAATTAATTTATATACTGAAACTGCAATATGTAATCTTTATTATGATGCGTTTAGGGGTATTTCTTAGTGTGTAAATACAATTTACAGCTGGATTTGTGACGAACATTAGAATTTTAAATCGTGCTGTGCAAAAAAATGTAATGTACACTCACTTCCAAAAGTTAAGCACGGAGAGGAAAATGCTAATTTCCGGAAGCCAATCAGAATTGAAGATGATGCAATTCGCTCCAGAGGTAGATGGAAGGATGCAAATATGTTAGGTAACAGCCAATCGCGCTTTTATGTCACGAAATATACAAAAAAGGCAGTGTTATAACAAGCCAGCTTTATGAAGGGTTACAGAAGTTGATTGTAAGTGCTGATAGAATGTGTTTAAAACTTTCGTACAATTTGGTTTCAAGACATACGTGTTTCTATGACTTCCAGAAGACGAATGGAAGATTCTGAGAGCTGCCATGCTGTGGAGCGCATTCAAGCAGAACAGTTGATCACAGATGGTGCTCATTTTTTCGGCGTTCATCATTCTGTAACTTCACGTTTAAGGAAACAATTCCAAACCACACAGACAGTTGTCCGAAGGCTCGTAGCCGGTTGCCCAAGGGTTACAACTCCCCCGAAAGATCGATATATTGCTATTGTAGCCAAGCGGAATCGCGGAGCGACCTCCACACATGTGACATCTATGGTTACAGCGTCCATTGCTAAGGCGATATCTGCAGCTATTGTACGCCGAAGCTTATATATGAGTGGACTGTACGCCCGGGTAGCTCGTGTTTGTGTTCCTCTATCTGTCCAATGAAGTGGGGCACGATTACAGTGCTGCCAAGAGCATGTCAATTGGAATGTGTCTGACTGGGCAATGTCATGTTTACTGATGAGTTTAGATTTGCTCTGGAGCCAGATGACAAGCGTATAAGGATATAGCGTGTACAACGAACACGCAATAAGTCCCAAAACATCACCGAACATCACTCATCCGAGGCGGAAGCATTATGGTGTGGGCAGGGATTTCATTAGGATACAGCACCGACCCTCACATCGTTAAACGGGTTTCTTTGACGGCTTTTCGGTATCGAGATGAAGTCCTAGAACCCATTGTGAGATTGTACGCTGCAGCAGTTGGCCCTACTTTTGTTTTAATGGACGATAACGCACGTCCCCGTAGAGCTGACATCGTCGATGACAACCTAGAGAGTGAAGGGATTGCGCGTACGGCGTGGCCAGCATATTCGTCCGACCTGAATCCAATTGAAAATCTTTAAGATGTATCTTCACGTTTCCCACCTCCAGCTACTGTTATTGAGCTGGAAACAGCTCTACAAGAAGAATGGCTATTGTTTAATTCTGCGGTGGTTGACCACCTAATTGAAAGCATGGTCACAAGGTGTAAAATTTGTATACCGATGAGGGGGGATCACATACTCTATTAATGTCTTTTTTTTCATTCTATGCTGTTTATTTTCACTTTATACATAATTCTGGTTAGGTCTTCAGTATGTCATTATCTGATCACTTACAAAAATTTAATATTGTTTTCATTTTTGTATATAATTATTGATTTTGTTTTATGCTTAAATATATATGTTACTTTCCTGCCGAATTTTGTGTCAATCAAAGAAGTATTTGTTTATTTTTTTTGCATTTTACATCTTCGTGCTTAACTTTTGGAAGTGGATGTATTAAATATTATGTAGAGATTGCGACTAATGTTTCTATAAATTCATGTATCTGAATTAAATCATCGTGACCAACACATTTAGCTTTGCTATCCCACTTAGGGTTGTGATCCATTATTTAAGAAATGCTAATGCAGATGATTGTTTATTGTTATATAATAGAATGGCTGTGTTTTACAGTAATATTAATGTAATGCAGTAATATGCCTGTTTCTAGTAGTTTACAACTACTGTATTTTGAAACCAAATGATTCATTTGCCCAATGGAATTTAAGTTATAAGATATTTCTCCCGCTGTCTTAACATGCCTTCATGGTGCAATGGTCAGCAAACTCGGTGCGTATTCGAGATGTCCGAGGTTCGAGTCCCGGTAAGGGCACTGCTCATTTTTCACTTCTCCTGCTTTCAAAATAACGTTGTATATCTACAGCGGCACTCCAACTGGTAGTGGATGATGATTCTTCACCACCAGGATTTGGTGATTGGGTCCCTTCACCCTCAGTTGCCCTTTAAAAGGGGGTAGACAAGATATTTCTCCCGCCTTCTCAACACACCTTCGTGGTGTAATGGTCAGCACATTCGGCGGGCATTCGAGAGGTCCGAGGTTCGAGCCCGGTAAGGGCATTGCTCCTTTTTCACGTCTCCCAGCTTCAAAATAATCCTGATTTCTCTACAACGTTTCCAATGCAATCTTTTCTGTATTCTTGCAGACTTTCCTACTTAAGGTAAACTATATGTTTTCCATAAAGAGCAATTAAGAATATTTAATAATAAATAACTGTTGTAGTCATGAAACGGATGCACATTCAAAAAGATCAGCAATTGAATTTTTTTCTGCTTTAAGTATTTAATTTTTGTTTTACTATTATCATTTTCAATGAGAGTTGGAATAAGATGCTGATTTATTATTTTATTTTATTTACAAAATTTTCTGTTTAAAGAATAGTTAAGTAACTGTGATTTATTAATTAAGCTATAAACTGTTGCGTGTGTTTCTATTTACTTTCATTTCTTTCTAGAAAAGTGCTATTACAAATTTCAATTGAAGATGTTCCTGAAAGTAGTATAAAAACGTTAAAAATGTGTTCAGCATTTCACTGCATCCCAGAATGCATTCAATATTCGCTTGCATTTAGTTATTACATAAAGCTGCTCAGAAGTTATGTGTATGTAACCTATAAATCGATAACCTATAAATAAATAACCTATAAATCGATAACCAAACCTTTAAAAAGGAAAAATGCAAAAATGGGAACTATCCGATGCTCCTGGAAACACGATCGAAATTCTTGATGCAGAAAAAAACGCCTATGGCGGTTGGAATTCTAAAAAAAATACATTTGTTAGAGTGGTATTTTACTTTTTTTTATTAAATAATGCGTTTGTGAACTCATTTTGAATCACATTGTTTACCAGAGACTACATTTCTTCATACAGGATATGCAAACGAATGTGATAGGATGATAAATGGACTTCGGAAAACAAACTGTCACGTAAGAAGAGACATCTTATTTAAACTTCGTAGGGGTTTACCGCAAATCGAAATATGAAGCTGAGGAGAGAGTGTTTGCTTTTATAGATCGAATTTAAAACATAATATACCTCTGCGTTCGAGTGGCCATTGAAATTTTCCTCTTAGGTTCGCTTTCCATCTTGCAACAAATGATTGTTTGAACAGAATATGTGTGGTTTCTTTCATTTTCAAAATACATTTAAATCAGCTTATAGAAAATAGTGGTGCAAGCTGTTATCTGCTGTATGTTATGCCATTGTTTTCCTGATCATTACTTCAAGAGCTTCTTCTGATTGTGAATGAATGCATTTAAATTGCCTTTTATTGAATGAAAGTGTTCTTTGAAATAGGCGAAATGATATAGTGAATGAAAGAGAGGAAAATACAGTTATAATAGGCAGATAATGTAACTTTACTATTTTATTGACAACTAGAAACGTTTCGGGAGTTGTTTAAAATATTTATTAATGTCTTGTACGAAGTAAAGAAAGTACTGTAATCAGGAAATACTCCGGGTATCATATATTTCAACGAAAATATCCATTTACACTAACATCGAATGCAGTTTAACGATGTTTTTGCGTGACATCTGTACGTAAGGACAGAATAAAGGACGCATTTTCTCTTAATGAACTGATTTAAAATGAATTCAGAAGAGATTTTTTGTGGCGTCTGTACGTACGTATAAAGATATCTCACATAACACAAAAACGAGCAGCCTCAGAACGTTGAAAGTTTTGTATTGGCTGCTATAACATGTAATTGTGCACCTCCTATTTTGGTTGTAATCGGCCGCACCAAAATTAGATAAAAATATATTTTTTTATTCTTATATGTTGATAAATTGTGCATTTTATGAATTAAAAATGATTATATTATATTATTCTTATCTTCCAGTTAAGGTGTTCGTGCCTTTAGTTAATCAGCATGCACTAGCTGTAGAATTATCAACAGTTTAAAAATTGTTTGAGTGAGGTTAAGTCTAAATTTTACCATAGCAGCTATTTTGGTTTACATTTGAAACGTAAATTGTGAATTAAGTATTTCTGAACCTTCAATGTCTTTTTACCGAATGGGAAAAAAAGGAAACTTTTAGTTTTGTTCATCGAAAAATCTGCATTCTTTCCTGCTGGCCGAATTGCTTGTTTTGCGTGAAAATGATAATTTTAATTGTAAAATTTGTTGTTTAATCATTTTAACTGTACTCGGCGTTTTATGTTTTCTATATCTTTCAATTTTTAAAGAAGATATTTTGTATTTTTATGTATTCTTGCCTTACCGCGAAGTAATAACTGAATTAATTTAAATGAGAAATACATGCTTAACGAAATTCGTGGAAATATGTTTAAGTGAAATGCAGTAAAATTGCCTGTAATTTAATATTCCGTACAAGGAAGTCATATGTGGTACAAAACAGAGTTTTTTGAGAAAACAATCGTGTTTTAAAAACATTCATGGTTATCAGATAAATTCTTTATTTCTAATTCTGATCAGTTTCTTTAGTATGATGTCAATTCTGTGTTTAGAGTAAAATAATCTAGGTTAATATATTAAAGTTTAATAAAATATATAGGGGTAAAAACAAGTTAATTACAAATTGCTAAATCAAAATATGTATTCTTCTTTGTTACTTTCCATTATAAAGAAATAAATATTTGGAGAATAAGATTTTCTTTTATCGGTACTATTTCAAACTTGAGTTCCATGATTGGTCAAGTGGTTAAGGTGACTGGATACTAGGACATTGACTCGGGTTCGATTTTAGCAAACTGCTGTCTGTATGGCTGGGGTTCATAGCTTTGCTCATTTCTAATGTGAATACCAGCCAGTTCCTTCTAGAAATGTCTTACAAGAAGGCCTTTCTTCACCATGGAATATAGCTGCTGTGTGCTTTGCCCGTACCAATTAACCTAACCTAACCTAAAACTTCAAACTTGACATTCAAGTGATTAAAGTCAGACCTCTGATTATGGTGATATTTTTGCCCTTATAAGTTTGGAAGTGAAAACATTTTCTCAGTTGAAAGAAACTAAACATGGATCGCTGACTTATGTTGGAGGTTTTTTCTAATTTAAGTTTTTAAGTTTTAAAGTTCAATATTAATTAACACGTGAAAGTCAAAATTAGGATAACAACTCTAAATCACATGACTATCGCAAATACTGCATGGGTGTAAAAGTTTTGTGACATACATGATAAAACAACATTCAGACTGTAAAACTTGTATGTTCAAATAAAACAGTAAATAGTACCAGATAATACTCCAACAGAAGGAATTAATTAACATTGCGTTGTTTAAATTTAATATAAAATAATATAATAACCCGTTCAAGTTTTAATTAAATCTATTAGGTCCAGTGTTCTAAGTTATAAGTGAAGACATTACAAGTTAAGTTAAATTAAATATATGATTTATTAAAGGTAAACAGATTTAGTACAAAATATACATTTGGTGGTGGAGGTGTTGTTCAAAGTAAAATAAAAATGTTTCATCCCGTTATTCAACAAGAAGCCAAAAATTACATAACAGCTTTCATGAAGATACATGCTGCCACTTAACAGAGGGCAAGGAGGACCTTTCTGTCACGTAACAGCGCAGCCATAATGAATCTGGAAAGGAAAGAGAATGAAAGTTAGTAAAACTGAGCAGGTAATGGTACCCTCAGAGCCTTCCATCTGGGTTTCGTCCTCACTGCGTCGCCCTCCATAGGTAGTTTTCTCTCCTCCATTACTTCAGACATGTATTCACTGAGACGGCTACTGGGTACGCGCGACAGCTATCTGGTCTGATGACATCTTTCCATCAAATTTTCCTTCCTTCTTCTCGGGCCAAAGGAGCGTCCTTTCCTCCGTAGATTGCTGCAAGCCTTTTCCTTCTTTCCGCCAAATACTCGTTTGGCGATCCGAGATGGCACAAAACCAGCCAAGTGCACGGCAACCCAAGGGGAAAGAATCCAACTGGAAGGTGAAGCAAGGGAGTTGGGATGCTGTATAGAGACGAATAATCGCCGATCCTCCAAGGTCATCAATCTGTCAGCAGGAGCTAGCCTCGACCCGGGGTTGAATTCCAGCATGGTGAACGCCTGCAAGGAAGCGAATCACCGCGACCATCAATCTTGGCGTGGCGTAGCTGCATATAAAAAAACTGATCCAGCAGGGTGCAGATTTCTCACTTGACGTGGTCTGGCGCGGCAAAGAAATGTCACAACAAAGTCATAAATCTTGATTTCCCAAAAGGCAACCCAAAAAGTTTTTCGAAAAGAATTAAGGATTTGTTTTTAAATACTAATTTAATACAAGACCGAAGAAAATTTCTTCAATTAAAATATGATAATCACATAGGAAAAATTTTTATGTTTTCTACAACACCAAACACGACCACCATAGTCAGAAAATATGGATCTCAACTTAGCAGAAAAGGGGGCACATTAGCAAAACTTAATAAAAACTTTAACACCAACTTGTGTAAGCAAAAACTTTAAAAGTTGCTTTAAAAATTGATCTTAAGGGTCAACTTAATAAGAGAATAAACATTAAGCAACCAAGTTAAGAATAAGTATTAACTAAACAAAAAATTTAAATAGTTAACCAAACTACCAAAAGGAAAAAGAAAAATTAATTACTCAAACAACTTAAATTCAGAGTTAACCAAAACTGTCAAAGAATTAAATGACAACAATTACTTTTCAACCAGGCAAAGAAATTTAAGATCAACTACAAAACAAAAACAAATTAATAACCTTAAAGTCTGTTAACAGAATTAAGATAAATCATTACAATTAAGACATTTAAATTCAACAACTGAAGTAGCTAAGTATGTAATACATAACAGTTACTTATATTAGAAATTTTTTGATACATTGATCTAACCATGATCAAAATACGAAATGCTATTTTCAGTGTTGTGTATCTTTATTTATTAGTTGCATCGATCCGGATACATTTATATGTATATATATTGTATTTAGGCTCCATTAATTACCAATCCAATACTATTCAAGTAAGATATACCGTTCTTAATAGCGTATCTGTGCTATTAAAATCTGGGCGCATTTGTCTGTTTCTGTTTTCTTTATGGCATCATCTCCTTCGGATCGGTGTGGAATTCAGTTTCGAAAGAGTTATCCCGGATTCCAAAAATTCGGGCTACCTCTCTAGAAGCCATTTCGAACATTCTGATCTTTGCTCGACTTTAATCAAACGAAAAAGTAATTAAAAACTCTGGAAACACTAATCTCCGCACTCTATTTGTCGAGCGGCAACGGTGTCAGGAGTCGCTGGAAATAAAAATGCTTTATTTTGAAAAGTGTTGCCACTACTCGCTTTCAAATTCCAGAGTTTCCTTATAAAAAATTCCTACGTTTTACAAAATGTGAAATAGCCACACATTAAATATGTTATTAATTTATAATGTCATATGCTGAGGTTGAAGAAAGGACGCGATTTCATCTGACGTCTTTGTTTGTCAAAAATCTTTCTTTAATATCATTTTAAATAAATAATTAATAATTTTAAATAAATAATTTCATTTTAAATAAATAACTGCAGTTGGCTACTGTTTTTGTTTACGGTTAGGATAATTGACACGGTATGTTATTGTCGCATTAGTTCTTTTACTGATATTGAGAAAACAGTGCTATATTAAATTAAATTCAAATCATGACTTCATGTGTTTACGTATCAACCTGAAGTGTCAAAAGGTTTTTGTTTCCTGGTTTGGCGACAAAAAACTATTTACTTATTGGTTGTTGCTTGAAAAGAATGAACTGATTTCATTCATACTGAAATGATTTTATGCATTTCTTTACAAGTGTACATAGAACTTATAAATTGTGCTTTTGCCGCATTTCAGTGATCTCCCTGGCTTGCCCGAAAGTTTATTTACAATGCTTAGAATACATTTAAAGAGTTAGAAGTCTTGCATATTTCGGATTGATATTGTCCAGTCAAATGTTGTACTCTTAAGAACTGAAACTGAGTTTCTACCCTAACTTAACTTACTAACAGTTTTGACAATAATACTTCTCAGCTACCATATGCTTAACATTTATTAATATTTTGCATATTCCTCGTAATAAACCGTTATTCGAATGCAATCGGCTCTTAAGGTGGTTCGAATCGCATCGACTTTACTCGAGGAATGCATTAACATTTAATCTCTTATTTATTCCCAGTATTCCTATATTAAATAAACTTCACCTTTTCGATTAAGCGCATTGTTAATCGCCTATTCGCATGAATCCTGCAACTTTGGGTTGCTTCGACTCTGCCAAAGTACATTCTTAGCATGCTTTCACCTATTGCCACCATGTTTTGAGAAAGTATTTTAATTTGCCCGGTCACTTTATTACAAAAGAATTAATTTAAAGAATCTAAAATGCAGGAACGAGATCGAAATTTCTAACTGCTCGCAAAATAATTCTGCATAAATAATTTACTTTATTCTCCTGATTATCCTCGTCTTTAGGGTCTTTAGGGTCTTTAGGGAAAACAGGCTTCTGCTCATTAAAATTACTTAAATGAGAAACCAGTGAGATAAACATAATGCAGGAATATTTATATTAGCACGTACTAAACGCTTGCAAGTATGATAATTCAGTGTATAAATATTTTATGGCATTTTCCATTACCCGGGCGCCACGAAAAGCAGTGTTTAAATGTATAGTAACGTACCGAAGATAGCAACAGTGTGATCAGCTAAGTCATCTCGGTTTTATGAGCAAAACTGTGCCAAATGTTCACGCACTACGATTTGCAGCCTTTTTTTAGAACTGCACAAAACATAATTTGATACATGAGTTTCTTGGTATACATTATTTGATCAAAATTATTTTTATAGGGAAAAAAAGGAAAAAGAATTTCACAATCTGCGATTTATCTAAAGATGAGGCAGTAAATTTGCTACAGGATAAGGAATTCTTCACAAGCGAAGATTTTGTTAACATTATCATGTAATTATATTGCATTTTACCAATTGCAATATACCAAAATGGCCTTGCAGCTTTAGATCTTGCCGAGAAAAAGTATATTCTAGATCCTGCTCTTAGTTTAAAGGATCGCCCCTAAATCTCTTTACAGCTGTATATGTTATTTACTGTTGGTGCCATAAACGGACCTCAGTTGAGTTCTAAAATATGCAATTAAATATGAACCACAATACAGTAATTGATTGGGAACCATTATATATGGAAGTTTGGGCTCACAAAATTGCTCGAAATACCAGCATAGTAGATGTTGACGAAACTCCTTTTACAAAAAGAAAAAGAAATGCTGGACGTTTTCTTCCTCCACAGTTGGGTTTTGGAGGCATGTGTAAAGAAACAAAAGAATGACTTCTTGTAGCCTTTTGGATCCCACAGCTAAAACTTTACTGCTGTTGCTTATGATCACGTGTCTGACGTAGTCAACCCAAGCCCACGAAAGTCCTCGTGGCAAGGAACGCTAGATTACGCCTGTCTTTAGCAAGAGTCTTATGCATCTAGCAGGTGACAGTGCGATTTGGCTCAGTTCCGCACCCAATTTTGATGGCAAGCACTGCGGGGGGACGGGTCCTAGGGTCTTAATCCCCTCTCCCCTTTCACCAAATCACACGAGAGGACTTTTGGCTCGCCACATATTTAGAGTGCCGCCATGCCGCACCGACAGTATACATTTACAAACATCCGTGCTTTCTCTGGGATTCGAACCCGGGCCCTTCACCACGGTAGTCAGCTAAGTTAACCACTATACCGGTTGGGCGGCAGCTAGAACTTTACTTGGCACGATTGAAAAATATGTCGCAGACCGTAGTAAAGATTTACTGATTCCTAGAAAGCAAACAAAACAGAAATTTTGAAAGAAGCAGAATATGATCATCTCACAGTTAAAAAAAGATACAATTTTGTAGACCAAGGCAATGGATGTCTCAAACAGTTGAAAGAATGTGGGACAGTGCAAGATGGCGTAATAAACGCCAACGTGGAACCCCAGGCCACCATTTTGAATCACACTTGTTAGAGTGGAGACAATTACGTAAAAAAATAATTGTGCTTCCAAAATATTGCAATAGATCTCTAAATTCATGAATACTATTCAAATTTAAATTGTATTTAAAATTTATTAATGCTGTTATAATAAGAAATATGTTTTCTCGTGGCGCCCGGACAGAAAATACCTATCTTACGAACATAATTAATAAATATCGATTAATGAACCATGGCGTCGGTAACAGTTTATGCGAAGATGGTTGTACAGTTCAGCAGCTACAGATTCCACGCGTAAATGTGAGTTGTTTCATTTAATTTTAATATCTTTGATCAGAGTACTACTTGAATAAAAATTTCGATTTTCATAGGTATTATCCCTGAATTCTCTGCAAAGCGTCAATAATCAGAGACTGATTTCGAAAGACATGGATTTTCTCCCCAAGGATATAATTTTTCAATCCGAAAATTACTGCCGAAACGCTCGAACATTCAAACAAATCATCTGCAGAATTAGATCCACAAAAAATGTCATTTTTGTTTCCTGACACGTAGCTCTAGTGTCAAGAAACGACAGAGAAATTGACAATTATTCAAGTCAATTGCAATTAACAAGTTTATTCTTAATTTAGAAGTCAAACAACAAAAATCAGCGTTATATTTTCAAATTTTCACAGGACTAGTTTCGATGGTTTTACCGAACCACCATCCTCAGCTGCAAAAGCGCAAATGAACGAGATAAGATGTAATGATTCGATAAGTTAAGATAAGGAAACCTGGACAGGACACAAGCTACTGGCGCCATCTGTTGATGAATCCAGAATTAATGCATAATTTCTTTAAAGGCTGAAGGCAAAGATGGATTGGAATTAGGGTCGTTAACTAGAACAAAAAGATTTTTTTTGAATGTGAAATTATTGTAGAAAATCCAGTTCACCAATGGAAGATGTTTTTTGAATACTTTTGGCAGCAGAAAAATTGAAAGTGGGATTTTCGGACCAACAATGTTGAAGACGTCTGTGTTTCCTTTTTTTAACAAATGCCTCATGTTCCTTAACGCGAAATTTTAAGGTTCTCTTATGTTGGCCAATGTAAATTGAACCACACTGGCAAGGAATCCCGTAAATACCCCAGGAATTGATATCCGGAATGGGGTACTTGAGTATGAAACTCTGAATTTTATTGATGGGTGAATAAACGATCCGAAAGTTAAATTTCAGTAAAATACGTGCAACGTTATAGCTAATTGATGGAAAGAAGGGAATGACAACAGAATTTTTATAATCTCCTAAAACAAGAGTCTGCCTTTTGGTGTTCTGAGATGAGAATTTTCTAACTGCTTGATTAATAATTTTGGGTCAAATGTTCCTGTCAATAGCTATTGCTTTTAAATAATTTAGTTTAACATCCAGGGATACTTTGGAGGAGCAAACTTGAAGAGCACGGAAAACACAGGAATAAAATGAAGCTAACTTTTGTGTAGTCGGATGATATGATTTGAAGAGTGGTGGAAGGCAAACGGTTCCAGTGGAGGGTGCATTAAGATGTCTAGAAACCAGACTTCGCGAATTTCATTTCTCTTGCATCGAAATTTATGACCTAATTTCTCTCACTCAACGCTGTTTGAAACAAAGGCATTTTGTTTTCCAAAATAAATATTACAAGAAACCTGAGGAATTAGCTATGGGAAGACTTCTCAGTCCCATCCTGGCTGATATCTACATGCAATATTATGAACCAAAATTGTTTGAAACTTTAAAGTTCCTGGTATGGGTCCGCTGCATAGACGACACTTTTACCCTGTTTGAAGGAAATAAAGATGATTTAAATAAAGTTCTTTCAAAAATTAATTCCATTGATCCTGCTATTCAGCTCAATTTTGAACTGGAGACTTGAAATTCTCTTTCGTTTCTCGACGTTCTGGTCACACGTAACATATCCAACTTTAATACTACGGTTTAGCGTAAACCTTCATTCGTTTG